>CAJQZN010036080.1:7594-25161 GCA_907164685.1 Colias eurytheme | reverse complement strand
TATTGAACTTTACATTTTACAACTGTAAAAATGAAATTGAGTTCGTATATAGTTTTGGCCGTGGTTTTGACTGTCGGTCACTGACCTGAGTGTTTGACAGTGACAGTTGACACTGTGACACAAATGTGAAATGACAGAGCTAGTAATTGTCAATGAATGGAATCCTCAATCCTTTTTCTCCTTGGCAACACGATTTACTAACGAGAATGAGCTAATTTCCGAAAATACAGTTTGTCCGTTGTTGTATCTCGCATCAACCTAGAATAGAAAGCTAGATAAGCGGCTAAATATTGATAGAGGATCACAATGGTATTATAAGTAAAAAGGTTTATTTATTACACATTTATTAATTAACGCTCCGGAAGTGGCAAGTCACAATATGACTTTCTTGGCATTTTACTCCTGTTATCTATTTTACTCTTGATTTTACTCATGATACGTATGCGATTTGTTTGGGTACGTATTTGAATCATGCCATGTTATTTTAATGCAGTCTCGAGTACCTATATGGTACGGGAGCTATTAACGTTGAAAAAGAAGTCATTTTAGTATAGCTGGTTTTTTGATATATTGTTCCTCTAGCTATTTCGGTTAGAGTCCGCGCAGTCTGGCTGGCCGGAGTGGTTGCGTTCAGTAGTGCGCATCTTATCTGCACAGGAAATTATCCTTAATTTAAAGTCATTTTTTAACGCGTAATTTTTAAACTTTTGCCTTTAGATAGATCCATCAATCATAATTTTTTTATTGCAAGACGTTTTTTTCGTTGTAAAATAGGTGCCAGACGCAATTTTTAATTTCGTTTTTATAAAAAATTCAAATTATTTTAGAATGTCTGTAAATTTCATATTATGTTCTTCAAACATAATATAATCTAAAATTAATTAGCCAGACGCTAATTCGATTGTTAAGTATTAAATATATACAAATAAAAACGTAGTGAAAGTAGGTAAGTATAACAATTTGATGATTGTGTATATGGAGAGATAGTTTAAAGTGCAAGAGAGATAGAAAGGGTCGGCCGCGAAAATTAAATAACAATAAAAAATAACTTCTTTTTTTCGAAGATATACCTAAGATGCATAGAAATTGAATTGTTCCTACTCTAGGATTCCCTGTGTTGTGGGAACAAGTACCTTCCATTGGTACATTTACGGGCTTCGCCCGCGTTTTCAAAGAAAAACCCGCATAGTTCCCGTTCCCGTGGGATTTCCGGGATAAAACCTAGCCTATGTTACTCGTGGATAATGTAGCTTTCGAATGGTGAAAGAATTTTTAAAATCGGTCCAGTAGTTTATGAGCCTATTCATTACAATCAAACAAACAAACAAACAAAGCTTTCCTCTTTATAATATTAGTGTAGATATAGCCGGGCGGCCGGATGGTACCGCCGCAAACGCTACGTCCCGCAATTTTTAAATCTGTAATATCTTCGAAAATATTCACTGAAATCCATGTGTAAAAGGCCATGTAGATCTATATTAAATGAACAATGTATTCAAGGTCTTTAATTGGTTAAGGATTAATGCTGTATTGGTTAAAATCGCTTCGAAAATTAGCCATTATTTGTCGTAAAAAGTAAATGATAAAAAAAGTTATTGTGGGTTATCCATAAGAGATAGACATATATCATCACGGACCATCACGGACTTTTCTGTAGACCTTTTCAATGTAGTTAGTACATTATTTTGATAAAACTCGTAGGGTGCCTCCGTTTGCACTGTAAGTAGAAAAATTGTAATTATTTACGTAATCACATTAGAAACCTCAAAAATAACAGTAGGTACTTCTCCACTATTTAATGGATGTTATTATACATATAAACCTCCCAATTGAATCACTCTATCTATTTAAAAAAACCACATCAAAATCCGTTGCGTAGTTTCAAAGATTTAAAGAGACATAGGGACAGAGAAAGCGACTTTTTTTTATACCTACTATGTAGTGATGATGATAACAATATTAATTCATTAATCTTAATTCTTAATATATATACATAAATCTCGTGTCATAATGTTTGTCCTCAATGGACTCCTAAACCACTTAACCGATTATAATAAAATTCGCACACCATGTGCAGTTCGATTCAACTTGAGAGATAGGATAGTTTATACATGTAGGTACCACGGGCGAAGCCGGGGCGGACTGCTAGTATACCTACCTATATAAATTCATGCTAACTACTTTAGTTAAATTCAATACAAACTTAAACATGCGTGTGTGTGTGTGTTCACGTGTGTGTGTCGTGTGTGGTGTGGTGTGTGTGTGTTGTGTGTGTGTACGTGTGTACATCAATAATATTGAAACAAACTTTCTAGTTGTTTACAGATGATGGAATATTGGAAAACAATAACAATTCCTTAGACGATAACATAAATAATTCTGACAGTGTGAGGAAAGATGATGATGATGATGATTATGAAGATGGCTTTTTAAATTTAACAATGTAATTGTTTAACCTTCATTGATAAAGTTTTTATTCCATTCTTTTCAATGTATGGTAACTTTAATTTATTTTTCACTTTTATGTTTATTTTTTTTCATTTAAGCTTTTATTTATAAGAACAAGTGTAAATAATATTGTATTCTTGCAATTATTTCCTATCGCATAGTTAAAATACACTAGCTGATGAGCTGCATGCTTCATTACTTTTTTTTATTTATACACATTATTTAATACTTAACAATCGAATTAGCGTCTGGCTAATTAATTTTAGATTATATTATGTTTGAAGAACATAATATGAAATTTACAGACATTCTAAAATAATTTGAATTTTTTATAAAAACGAAATAAAAAATTGCGTCTGGCACCTATTTAACAACGAAAAAAACGTCTTGCAATAAAAAAATTATGTCTAATGGATCTATCTAAAGGTAAAATATTTAAAAATTACGCGTTAAAAAATGACTTTAAATTAAGGAAATTATCCTGTGCAGAAGAGATGCGCACTAAAAAACGCAACCACTGCGACCAGCCAGACAGCCCGGACTCTAACCGAAATAGCAAGAGGAACAGTATATCAAAGAACCAACTATACTAAAATGCTCACTTGTCAACGTTGGTAGCTCCTATACGAATATATTATGTTCTGTGCAAGGTTCTGTGAATGCAGTTCCCAGACAGTAATGCAAGCATGAAGCATGGCATGCGTCTACGTGAATTGTTATGCTGCATGAGCGTCTAACAATATCAAATATATAATGTATTTTTAATTTTTATTCAGTTCGCTTCTAGCCCGAATATAGTGCATGCACTCTAAACTTTTGCATGATGACTTAAAGAAATAAGCTTGTTCCATCTTAATAGACCATGAAAAATTACATTTAATAAAGATGAATCCAGATTTTGAACCGACGACTTATGGAAGCTGATAGTGAACTAACAAAAAAAAACAGATAACTCTATAATTTTTTTATTGGGGCTGAATCTGAATCTGGTGTATAATTCGGATGTTATAAAATAAATAAAACCGGCCAAGTGCGAGTCGGGCTCGCGCACAAAGGGTTCCGTAGCAGCAAATATAATAAATTACAGTTAAATCAACCTATCTCAAAAACTATAAGAGATACTTTGATCAAACCAAAAATCGTTGAAAGAGTTAATTAGCATGCATCACCTCTATTTTTTTTAGAATTTTATACCCCGTAGTTATAAAAATAGAGGGGGGGGGACATACTTTTTACGACTTTGAGAGCTGATATCTCAAAAACCGTTCACTTTAAGAAAAATGTTTTTTAGAAAACTTTATATCATTTTAAAAGACCTTTCCATTGATACCCCACACGGGTATGTACATCGAAAAAAAAAATTTTATCCCTCAGTTACATGTATGGGGGGCCCCACCCCCAATTCTTTTTTTTACTATTTAGTGTCATATTTTTGTAGCGGTTCATACAACACATATTCCCATCAAATTTCATCACTGTAGTACTTATAGTTTCCGAGTAAATCGGCTGTGACAGACGGACAGACGGACAGACGGACAGACGGACATGACGAAACTATAAGGGTTCCGTTTTTGCCATTTTGGCTACGGAACCCTAAAAACAACAAATACTTTATCAGTTTTATTAAACAATTCATTTATTTACACAATATACAGAAACACTGTTTAAAGAAATAAAAATAAATATTAAATACATTATAATTTATAACAAAACATTGCTTATTCCAAATAGAACAAAAAAAAAAATTGCTTTAAAAACAATAATATATGAGAGACCTTTTCTATTTTATAGTAAAAGACATGAATTAAAATGAAAGGCCATTTTTATCAAATTAAACGAACGTACCATATTGGTTAAAATGTCACAAACGCTCAGTAGATGGCGTGGAGTGTCCACATTTACACTGAAAAACATTGGTGTAATAAAAAAATACGTGTGGCACTCGAGGACTGCCGTGGTAAAGCTATTGCATAGCATCGCATCGCTGTGCCGGTTGGAAAGGGGGTGTTAGGTTTTTTCGTAACGGAATTTTTACATTCGGTCGCCGCGCTCAAAGTCTGAGATAAAAGCTATGCAATAGCTTAAAACAACTAGACTCACAATCGTCTATTAAAAGGTTACCAATTATGTCCGAGCGGCGTTGCATAAAAGTTTCATTGAAATTAGCACCTTATTTCGTAGCAGTAATGCTTAAAGTATACGCTCATCAAAACTCTGCCTAATATACGAGTAGATAGAGTTTTGATTGGGACGATTTGTGAGTGTGAGTATAGTTGTTTATTCTAGGTACATCAATACTTAAATAGAAATAGATCAGAAGAATCCCGTCTTACGATATAATAATTCGTATACTTTGAGCATTACTGCTACGAAATAAGGTGCTAATTTGAATGATTATTCTGATCTATCGTACTATTTTTACAATATAAGAAATTTACATGCAAAATAACTCCGTCTCACTCGCACGCTTTTACGTTTGTTTGTATTTAGGAGATATGAATATACTCCTTTAACTTGGAATTTCATTTCTGTACTAATTAAGACGTAAAGCCTCTTTTTGGACTGTGATATACAAATATGTGCTTTATCTTGGTAGAAATACAGTCTAAAATATTTTAAGTACATAATATAGTATGTAGCTTACTATTGTCTACTTTTGATATTAACAGCTCTAAATCTATAGAAATTGGTAGAACCATAGAACGGGTACCCATCCCTAATCTGACCGGACTACGCGTCTAGCTTAACTTGCTTATAAAAAAACTGTAAATCAGATGTCATTTTGTGCTAAGAGAAGTGGTCATAAGATATTTATTTCAATACAGATAAATAATAAATATCCTTATTTTTACAGATAAAAAAATCATATTTCGTTTGATTATATGTATTATTATAGAGATCTCAATTCTCTGGCAAGAAGTTATAGATAACTGGAAGAGAATGCTTCTTAATGATTATTCCGTATTATTATTTTCATACACATTATATTTTCTGTATCTCCATCTTTATACTACATACAGTTATTTCAAGAAAAAAAAAATATTTTTTATTATAAAAAAAAAGGTATGAATGGTAGTTTTTAGGGTTCCGTACCCAAAGGGTAAAACGGGAACTCTATTACTAAGCCTCCGCTGTCTGCCTGTCTACAGCCTGGAGACAGACAGACAGCTCGTGATAGCTAGCTAGAAATTTTCACAAATGATGTATTTCATCATAGTACGGAACACAGGCAACCCCAAAAATTATGTCCATGTAGTTTATATAGCCTCAACTTTTTACTTCCCTAGAGATAATCAACCGAGCCTTTAAAACAAATAAATCAAAAAGTTAAAGTTTATTATTTATTATAACTTATAAGTGCCTAAACCTACTAATTGCAATATCCTACTAATTTATAAGTGTGTTGTTTCTATCAGTCATAATTATTTTTAAGTTACTTTATAATAAAAACATTCTACATAAAAAGGAATCATCTACAAAATTGACAACTTCGTTCAAAGGGACCGAAATTTGAATAATTTGTTAATAGATTACATTCCTAGCTTTTCATTGAATAGCTGAACCCCATTCAGGCAATTAATTGAACAGCTGATTAAGCTAGTTGCCATAAATATTAATAGAACATTCCTGTTTTTTTTTTTATGAAACTATAGTATTGTTAGACGTAACTTTTGATTTAATATTTTTGTGGATGAATAGTTGTCACTATTTCCTGTCAAAACATGTTTAGCTGACGAAAACTCTAAATTGCCGCTTTCCTTTGACTCGTGGCGCATTCGTACGAATCGTGCCTAGGGGCTCGGACGTTGTTTATACGACGTGTGACCCAACTACCCACATTTTACTAATAGTCGTTGACTTGCTGCGTTTTGTTATCAACTGCCTACATCATTTAGGCAGTTGTGTAGAATCGCAGTACATTCCTATTAAATTCAAACTAATATTTAATCCGGTACCCCGTATAATCTCTTATATACCTAACTTGGCAAGTTGGTGTGAAAGGGATAAAAAAACATACAGGCGTCATTCAAGGTCATATTTTCTTGTTACAAGTTAATGGTCATAGTGCAATCTCCAGTGTATTATAAGTTTCAGTTTTTTAAGCGCTTATAAGTTTCAAGCTTTCTTTCTGAATACGCCCTTAGATATAAGCTTCTTGGCCATTACAATATATGTATTATATACTCTTCTAACCTACAATTTGACACCTTCCACAGATGATAAATATCCACAGACAATTTATGTTACAGACCTTTAATAATCTATGATATTTCTCCACAACCCTAATAACTACATCTAATTTCTTGTAAGGAATAATTGCGTTCAATTTTTTATTTATTGTACTAAACCCTTATGTTTCAAGAAATTTACGATTGGAAAGCTTTTTAAAGAATTTTAGAGAAAATATTGCATATTTTTGAGAAATTTATACAAAAAGTCAGATTATGAATTTAGAGTTAAAATTGGATTTTTTATTATTGGAATCTGAGACTTCGTTCAACTTATCCATACTAATATTATAAATGCGAAAGTAACTCTGACTGTCTGTCTGTTACTCAATCACGCCTTAACTACTGAACCAATTTGCATGAAATTTGGTATAGAGATATTTTGATACCCGAGAAAGGACCTAGGCTACTTTCTACCCCGGGACATAGGATAGGTATTATCTCGGAAATCCCACGGGAACTCTGCGGGTTTTTCTTTGACTGCGCGGGCGATGCCGCGGGTGGAAAGCTAGTTCTAAATAAATCAGAGCTAAGGCATTGTAAATGCATGTTGAGTATATTAAAACGCAAAGAAGATTTTTGAAAAATTGCTAAATTTTCTTTTTGGCTGTTTGTCCCGTCTAATCGTTGAAACGGGTGCACTGATATTAACGCGACATTCCCTTTTGGTAGTCTTACGTTATTAAGAGTAATTTGCTCAAAGTAATTTGCTCAAAAATACAAAAAAAAATCTTGTCATAAACGCGAACAAAGCCGTGCACATCAGCTAGTTAAGATATCAGTCTATAGGACATAACTTGAAGTATTATACACCACTTATAGAAATGTAATAATATCTATACATAATATATAAAAAAAACTACGTTAAAAAAAAACCGACTTCAAAAACGGAAAAGTAAGAAATAAAAAATATTTGATATTATCTACTATATAAAAATAAGTCGGGTTTTCCTTCCTGACGCTATAACTCCAGAATGCACGAACCGATTTCCACGGTTTTGCATTCGTTGGAAAGGTCTCGGGCTCCGTGAGGTTTATAGCAAAGAAAAAGTGTCTCTGGTGGCGAAACGGAGTTCGCCCGGTTTGCTAGTTTATAACTAAATATTATTTAGTTGTTCTATTTACTAAATAGGTTTGATGTCGGTGCCAAGCCAATGTAAAACTTATGTAGGTAGTAGTTTTGATTTCATAATGACCGGTTTACGCTAAACCAGTCAACCGATTTTGAAACCAACTTCATTTTATATTTTTTCTAGAAGGTTCATAATTCATATGCATGATCTTCCTACTTGTAAATTCTTCTAGTAAATAAACATATTTAATTTACCAAACAATGTCATTACTTGCTGTATATGCTAGAAGCATCTAAATTATATTATTTTACGCTGCAATAGTTAAATTTAAAAATTCGGTGATATAAATATCTATTTACAACATCATCAACATCAACATATTTAATTTTAAACCTTATATAATTTTAAGAAGTACCTACTCAATAAAATTTTTTCCGTTATTCTATATACATAATAATATGACAATACATAATATTTAAACTGAATTACATTTCAATTGTGTCAATATTTTCTACGTAATATGATATAATACAATAAATAACGACATAAATAAAAATAAATACGTCCATTAGGGCTGATTTTTCGATCCTTGGTTTCAACTTATTCGTCGAACAATGAATAAAACTACCATTTTAAAAACGTATTCTAATTGTCCGTATTTGACAGTTTACGTGACATTTTAATATTATCGTGTAAGTAATACTTTATTGGACGGATAAGTTTTAACCAAGCATTGAAAAATCGGCCCTTAGACACATAAAACTGAAAGAATAGAATAAATTCGATTGCTCTGGCGGGTCACGAGTGGCTGAGTTGGTCAGACATCCGCCCCGGAATGGCGCGAAAGGATGCGGGTTCGAGTCCCGCTGAGTGATCGAATTTTATCTATTCTTTATAAATTGAAAATTTATAAAAATAAATATGCCAAGGAAATTATTGCCAGAGGTAAACTAAATTGAATGAACATCATATATTATAGAAAAAAATAAGTTTTGAAGTGAAACTTCTTTAGGCGCGTTGAGAGTAAAATTTCAAGGTCGCGTCATGGCAATACCGTCAATTCATGGAGTTAGACGATTTTGGTATCTTGCCAAAGAAGTTTCACTTCTGACACGTGTGCTCTCTTTTTTACTATAATATATATTTTTTTTAATATTCATCAGCCATAATTAAAACGAATAATGCAGTCCATCCAGTAAAAGGTTTACAACCGGACCCTTTGCCATCTTGGTCCGAATACTGCTCCCAGAGGTACCCCGTCCTTTTGTATTGGTTTATTATATTACCTGTGCAGAAAAAGAGGGTAATGTTTACGTGAATTGGTTGTAATTGTTGATATTTTGCGTTATTTTAAAGAATGGGAAGGTAAGTTTGATGAAGAATAGATGTTTTTTTTGGATATAAGAGAGTGTTGTACTTGATCAAAAGCTTTCTAAAAGTAAAGAAATGTAGATATTGTACATTCATGTTAGTAGGTACAATAAATATAATGGAACAAGAAATATGTACATATTTAATTTTTGTTAATTATGCGGGAATCGAACCCGTGTATTCAAGGTAAAAAAAAATACTATAAATATAACGAAAAGAGGTGGAAATGCAACGAAAATCGTCAGCTTTAAGGCCCACACTAGCATAGAACTAAAGAACCTTTACACACAATAAACATAAGGCCCTGTTCACACTCACTGACTAAGGGTCCTTTCACACAAATTACTAGCTCATCAGTAAAGGCCCTTACCACACTCACCAACAACATTTTGCTCCAGTCACCTGTGTTTTAGGGCCAATACATACAGGCAGGCCTATTATATAAAGGCGTTTCCACACTCACCCACAACATTTTGCTCCAGTCGCCTGTGTTTTAGGGCCAATGCATACAGGCAGGCCAATCATATAAAGGCGTTTAATAAACACTCACCCACAACATTTTGCTTCAGCCTCCTATGCAGGTCGTCAGCTTTACCCGCATAAGGCCCTTCCACACTAGCATAATGTTTTAGGGCCGATACAGCTAGATAATTAATGTTTATCCACACTTGACCGCGCCAGTATGGAGGATCGTGTTCTGTGTTCCTTTTCATATATAGAGGCGCTGATTTTGATAGTGACCTGAAGATTATAATTTTATGATTAAAAAAAATGTTTTTAGTTTCTAATTAACGTGTATTTAATGTTTTCTTTTGGGGTCTATTATAAAAAATAGGTTCAACCGATTTTAATGAGCCTTTCACAGAATGTCAAAATTATGTAGAAATATCAAAATCGGATTTGTAAAATGAAATATTTTTCAAATCCGATCCGATTTGAAATTATAGTGTAAGTATTATTAATAATTTTGTAGCGACCAGAAAAATATTCGTATATTTTTATAATTTACTTTATAAGTAAGAAGATTATTAATTAGGGACAGACATGTTACGATAACCCTCTAAACTATAATTTTCACAATATACTTTATAATAATAATAGTTAAAAAAAACTAAAAAACACGCTTTTTATAGAAAACCGAACTAAAAAATATAAAATTTTATCAAATTAGTGTATTGTCATCGGTCCTCAATAAATCTACAAAGTTTGAACGAAATCTGGTCGTTTAAAGTGGGTCAAAATCGCGCCCAAAGTAGTCGGTTACAAACAAACAAACATACAGGTGAAGCTAATATAAAGCGTGTAATAAAAAAATATAATTTACTTACCTTAAACCATAAGGCGACCACAATAAGTCCGGTTTGTCCAACATATCAAGAATTTTGCCCAATTTCACACTTTTCGGACTCAGCACTTTGAGCAACATTGGAAAGAGAGAGATGTAGCCTGCGAAAGAGATAGATATATTATGGCGTGAAATTTAAAGATTATTATAAAAGAATGACTGTTTTGAAATTAATAAAAGAGCGTGTGTGCTGGGCACGTGTCAGAAGTGAAACTTCTTTGACGAGATACATAGATACGAAAACCGTCGCCTTACTCCATGACTTGACGGTATTGTCATGACGCGACCTTGAAATTTTACTCTCAATGCGCCAAAAGAAGTTAAATAAATGAATATTTTAGGACAATTTTTACACACGGCATGATCTGATCCCATACTAAGCTTTCGCTTGTGTTATGGAAACCAGATGGCTGATAAACATACATATATATAATTTTAAATAAATACTTATATAGATAATCAACACCCAGACACAGAGCAAACATCTATGTTCATCACACAAATATTTGCCCCGGGTGGGAATCGAACCCACGACCTCTGGCTTGGAAGGCAGGGCCACTACCAACCAAGCCAATCGGCCAGTCGAAAGTCGAAGTCGTAATGCATCTTATGTTTCATGTATGTATCTTTATTTCTTTTCTCTGTCTAAATAAAACAATAGGTCCTTGATACCTTAAAAATGATTTTCTTCTACTACTTCGGTTTCCTTCTAAATATTTTTTATAACAATTACTAGCTTTCTCATCAATCATTGTTACTCTTATTACTTAGGTGTATAAAAAATAGATGTTGGCCGATTCTCAGACTCCGATATAGGCACACATAATTTGACGAGAATCGGTCCAGCCGTTTCGGAGGAGTATGGTAACATAGTGACATGAGAATTTTATATATTCGACTAGCTATCCGCCCGCGGCTTCGCCCGCGTTTTCAAAGAAAAACCCGCATAGTTCCTGTTCCCGTGATTGGGATTGAAGTGGGATTTCCGGGATAAAACCTATCCTATGTGTTAATCATATAAAAATATGTGTGCTAAATTTCATTGTAATCGGTTCAGTAGTATTTGCGTGAAAGAGTAAGAAACACACACACACACACACCCACATCCTCACAAACTTTCGCATTTATAATATTAGTAGGAATAAAATCAAACTAAAAAAGAATAATAGTTTAAAAATAACTAAAAAACACGCTTTATCAAATTAGTGTATTGTCATCGGTCCTCAATAAATCTACAAAGTTTGAACGAAATCTGGCCGTTTGAAGTGGGTCAAAATCGCGCCCAAAGAAGTCGGTTACAAACAAACATACAAACATACAGGTGAAGCTAATAAAAAGCGTGTAAAAATAGTTATTTCCATACCAAAAGCGGACGTAACCAATCTCTCTTGTGGCGGGCTGGTCACAGAACGGACAACTTTAGTCACTTCATTCGGCGTTTTGGCAACTTGACGCACTAACTTCACTCCATCTGTATGTAAACCTGTGGAAATATAAAGAACATAATAATTTACGGCCTTACTAATAAAGATAAACAATGGATAAATTACTACAATTTTCTACCATAGCTGTGTCCTGCTCTTGCTCACATGAAACGTCAATCATAAAAACAAGACAGGTTATTGCAATAACTAATCCATTGCATAGCGAATGGGTAACATTTTATTTGTAAGACCGTTAGAAATTAAAGACTTTTAACCCGTGACGCGTCCGGCGCACAGCCGGCACCGATCCCGATAGTGTCAAGGGAGTTCACGAAATCTAGCTTTTTTATGACTACCGAGTTTGAAAATTTTATTTACCCTATTGTTCTATAATTATATGCCATGTATGATATATTTTTGGAAAGAGGAAGAAACTAGTTATAGCATAAAAATGTAATCATGACGATATATTTTTTCTATAAAATTATAAAAAAATTGATTTTCTTTTGTTTTAATTTTAATTGCTTACATACTAACACTTACATGATAATGCTGAGTCATCAAATGATCATATTCACGTTTTCATATCATTACACGATTGCCAAATACATTCACTTATATTTTCACACATTTAACACAACGTATTTCACTATGAATAATAACAAATCTCCATTATTCACAAACAAGAAAAAAAGCGCCATTTTGCGTCTTCCGCACTGAAAAGTTGAGACACTTTTTCACTGAGTATTCTTCAAATATCCCTAAAACCAATATCATAAACGTATTCTACGTAAAATTTCCAGTAATATACGTCTCAATTATCACTCATCTAATTATTCCTCTCGGCATAATTCACAATCCGAATATTCGTTGAACAAGACAAATGTCACAAACTATGGCCGATGACGCAACTCAATCAATGATTCACTTTTTTTTTTTATTTTGTGGTTTTGGTCTCTATTGCCTGTCTCGGAGTCGTGTCGATTCGAATTATAAATGTTTAAGGCATAGAGAAATATTTCTTATACTGGAAACATTCACTTGTAAGAACTACAGGTGACCTTCAAAGTCATTGGCCGCGTTATGAACAGTCGTTGTTACGCAGGACGCTACAGTACCATTTTGAGTTACGATTAACCGTCTGTACATAGGACGCGTCACGGGTTAACAGATTTTAAACGCGATTTTTTTCGTTATATTATCTTCCGGTATAATGACGTATAATACTCGCATAAATTCAAAAACTAGAAAATACTAATTTAATTTTTTTTATATATTTTTCAACCGTCTTCAAAAAAAAAGATTTTCAAGTCAACTAAATTTTTTTGTTTGGGTTAGTAACCT
Organism: Colias eurytheme; assembly: GCA_907164685.1. Classification (NCBI taxonomy): domain Eukaryota; kingdom Metazoa; phylum Arthropoda; class Insecta; order Lepidoptera; family Pieridae; genus Colias; species Colias eurytheme. The sequence continues at coordinate 11,927 of CAJQZN010036080.1, read as the reverse complement.
CGGAACTTGCGATCGGGTGAACCGATTTTGATGATTCTTTTTTTGCATAAAAATTTTACAAGTTCTGATAATTTGAAGGCAAACCGCCTGTTTAATTTATTTATTTAAAAAGGCGATATAACTAATTAACAAATGATAAGTTAAAACCTTCCTCGTGAACCACATTATCCATAAGTTGAAACAGAATCAAAAATGGTGCAGTATTACTATTTTAAAGCAAGTCCATGACCTTAATATAAAGTAAAAAGTTATATTATAATGTGCACTTATTATCATCACTACATAGTATAAAACAAAGTCTCTTTCTCTGTCCCTATGTCCCTTTGTACGCTTATTTCTTTAAAACTACGCAACGGATATTGATGCGGCTTTTTTATTAGATAGAGTGATTAAAGAGGAAGGTTTTAGTACACAATTTATTAGGTTTGATACAAAGCGGAATCTGCAAGTGGAAAGCCAGTTTATAATTAAAATCAATTTTAATGTGAAAATCTCACCATAATCGGCATACGTTTCTGTGTGAGAGGACCAGTGCAGTTGATTCAACATGTCTTCGTCGCCCAACTGATCACGGATCGCTTCGAATCTATAAATAAGTTTAGTATTTACAATTATATCGATTTAGGGCCGATTTTTCAATGCTTGGATAAAACTTATCCGTCCAATAAAGTATTACACGATAATTTTAAAATGTCACGTAAACTGTCAAATACGGGCAATTAGAGTACGTTTTTACAATGGTAGTTTTATATATTATTCGACGAATAAGTTTTATCCAAGCATTGAAAAATCGGCCCTAACTAGAATATTTTTTTGTTGGAAACTTGTGAATGAAACAATAAAACATTTTAACGGATTTTAAACGCGATTTATTCATTATATTATTTTCGACGTTTCGCACACTTGTATGTATAACACTCGCGTTAAATTATATATTTTTAATGAGCATTGACGTACAATTTATACTAATATTATAAAGCTGAAGAGTTTGTTTGTTTAAACGCGCTAATCTCAGGAACTACCGGTCCGATTTGAAAAATTATTTCCGTGTTAGATAGCACATTTATCGAGGAAGGCTATAGGCTATATATCATCACGCTAAGACCAACAGGGGTGGAGAAATACGGGTGAAACCGCGCAGAACAGCTGGTTATAAATAGGTAATAGAAAACATAAATTTATGTACATATTTGTGTAAATGATAATTTTTTTTTTTTTTTCATAAAATGAGTATTGATGTAATAGTAAATAGTAATGCTGTATTGTACGGACTAACTACAATTATTTTAGAAATGTAACTTTAGGTCTGTTTGTGTATTTCCACTATGTATAATAAACGAGCAGTCCGCCCCGGCTTCGCCCGTGGTACATGTTTACGTTTTCTCTACATAAGAATCATCCTCGTACTTCAAGGAATATAATAAAAAAAAGAATTATCGAAATCGGTTCAGTCGTTCTCGAGTTATGCGCTTACCAACACATTTTGCGATTCATTTTTATATATAAGACTAGCCGCTCCGCGCGGTTTCACCCCCGTGGCTCCTCTCCTGTTGGTCTTAGCGTGATGATATAATATAGCCTATAGCCTTCCTCGATAAATGAGCTATCTAACACTGAAAGAATTTTTCAAATCGGACCAGTAGTTCCCGAGATTAGCGCGTTCAAACAAACAAAGAAACAAACAAACAAACTCTTCAGCTTTTTAATATTAGTATAGATAAATATAAATTATATATAGGTATACTAGATTTCCGCCCGCGGCTTCGCCCGCGTTTTCAAAGGAAAACCCGCATAGTTCCCGTTCCCGTGGGATTTCCGGGATAAAACCTATCCTATGTGTTAATCCAAGTTACCCTCTATATGTGTGCTAAATTTCATTGTAATCGGTTCAGTAGTTTTTACGTGAAAGAGTAACAAACATCCATACATCCATACAAACTTTCGCCTTTATAATAGTATTAAGATTAAGATTAAGATAACTCACTTGCCGGTATCCCGCTCCAATACTCTAGCTATATGTACCATAGCATCAGCGGCAGCAAACATCCAACATCGTAGATCGACATGCCTTTCAACATCCGTTGGATGTGACGCCCTGAAATTATACAAAAAAAGGTAACTTTAGTATTCATTATAATTCGTGTTATAGTTAATATTCAAATTCAAATCTCTTAGGCGCGGGTCAAACACAAGCGGCTTGGCGCGGGCGTGCCATAAGCGCACCTCTTGAATCTGTTTTGCACCACGTGCTTCTTATACATTTTGTATGAAAGAATTTTGGACAGGCGTCGAGACGGCACGCCACGGTTGTGCCAAGGTTGCGCCGCCTCAAAATTATTTCATACAAAATGCCAATAGCGCACCCGATGCACGCCGGCAGCGCGCCGCTTGTATATGTCCCGCGCCTAAGATATCTTAATATATATAAATCTCGTGTCACAATGTTTGTCCTCAATGGACTCCTAAACCACTTAACCGATTGCAATAAAATTCGCACACCATGTGCAGTTCGATCCAACTTGAGAGATAGGATAATTTTAACATGTAGGTACCACGGGCGAAGCCGGGCCGGACCGCTAGTATTATATAAAAATGAATCCCTATTTCCCTTGATCACGGCATCACGCGTGAACGGCTGGACCGATTCCGATAATTCTTATTTTGATGTGTTATTTATTGTCAGGGGAAGGTTCTCATGAAAGAAAAGCTCAAGAAATAAAAAAAAGCAAGGATGTGACTATTGCTTTGTTTAACGTCTGTCGGGTCAGCTAGTGGTTTAGTAAGGTGAAATCCGTTTTTAAAGAATAGAAAAATTCGATGTTTTTTCTTTTCTTTAAAACTGACTCGAACATTTTACCTACTGATATCAAGAATATAGTTTAAAAACGCTTAAACTCATGAAATTATTGTATTGTCAACGATCCTTGATAAGTGCACAAAAATTGCATTAAATATGTCCGTTTAAAGTGGGTCAAAATCGAGTCTAATTGAGTCGGTTACATACATACAGGTGAAGCTAATAAAAAAGAGCATGTGTGCCGAGTACGAAGTCACACGTGTCAGAAGTGAAACTCCCTCGTCAAGATTCAAAGATAACAATATCGTCGCCTTACTCCTTGACGTGACGGTATTGCCATGACGCGACCTTGAAAAACTCTCAACGCGCCTAAAGAAGTTTTACTTCAAAATATTCACTCGCAAATTTCTTCACTACATAGTATAAAACAAAGTCGCTTTCTCTGTCCCTATGTCCTTTTGTATGCTTAAATCTTAAAAACTACGCAACGGATTTGATGCGTTTTTTTTTAATAGATAGAGTGATTCAAGAGGAAGGTTTCAGTATATAATTTATTAGGTTTTAGACAAAGCGGGCGAAGCCGCGGGCGGAAATCTAGTAAATAAATAAATACATATAAGTAAGAATAAAATAAACTCACCTAGGATAATCATCCAACCCCGAAGTTAAAGTTTTAGGGTTCAACTGCAACCCGTCATCATCCCTCCCGCGCCATCTATACGACGTTGGTTCCGCACCTTTCTGACTGTTTAGGAACCAATTGTACCATGTCTGAAAAGATAATTTGTATTGAGAACTAGTGATCCGCCCCGGCTTCGCCCGTGGTACATGTTTACGTTTTCTCTCCATAGGGACCATCCTCGTACTTCAATATTATAAAGAAAATAAATAACGAAATCGGCTCAGCCGTTCTCGAGTTATGCGCTTACCAACACATTTTGAGGCTCATTTTTATTTTATAGACTAGCGGTCCGCCCCGGCTTCGCCCGTGGTACATATTTACGTTTTCTCTACATAAAAACCATCCTCGTACTTCCAGGAATATAATAAAAAAAGAATTATCGAAATCGGTTCAGCCGTTCTCGAGTTATGCGCTTACCAACACATTTTGCGATTCATTTTTATATATAAGAAGATTAGAGGAAAATAGCAGTTAATTTAGTAGTAGTAGTTTGTAGAAATTTTTTAAAATTTTTGTGTGGTTTTTTAATTACAACTTTTTTTTCCCGGCTCGTGATCAAAAGTTATCTCTTTAAAAACATCTCATTTGAATGCTATAAAACTAAAAATATATAAGGATTTCCAATGCTTTAAAATTAATGTAAACAAGTACATAATTAATTTTGAAATTAACAGTATTTTACTGACTAATAAAAAAATTACTGCTTCAAATCATGTTGGAACAGCATTCACCGCAGATTGACCATTTTTTTTCCCCACTTGAAAAAAGAAGCATTGGCCTTCGTTTGACTATGTTGGCGATCTACACATTGGCCCACACTGGCCCAACATACCTGTAACCTCGGGAACATTCTA
>CAJQZN010036079.1:0-16526 GCA_907164685.1 Colias eurytheme | reverse complement strand
CTACCGCACTAGCCAAGCGAGCGAAGCGAGCAAGTCACGTCAGCGGCCGGCGTAAATATTCAAATAGGTAGCGGGGAGCGAAGCGACGAGCGTTTTAAGTAAACTCTTTAACAGTTTATTATGAAAAGTCACTGCCCGCTATCGATTAGACACCTCAAAATGATGAAATTCGCCGATTACGTTTCAAGAATTTAACCAATATTTGAATAAGTAATTTATAAACAGTTTCGACTGACTGTAGAATCGCTGTTAGCAGATGTAACAAATGGACAGGAAATTCAAATGCATTTTCAAATGACTGAAGATTTCTGCCCTGGGATGAGCCGCGAGCTGCTTGCAGCTCGCGCACCACGCACCCTCGAAGGTAGACAGCCCTCCGGAATAGAAAATATTTGAATGGGAAATTTATAAGCACTTCCGATTGACTGTGGAATCGCTGTTAGCAGATATTAACAAATTGACGGGGAATTTTTATGCATTTTCAACTGACTGAAGATTTCTGTCCTGGGATGCTTCGCGGGCTGCTTGCAGCCCGCGCACCACGCACCCTCGAAGGTGGGCAGCCTCTCGAAGTGGAAAATACTTGAATGGAGAATTTATAAGCATTACCGACTGACTGTAGAATCGCTGTTAGCAGATGTAACAAATGGACAGGAAATTCGAATGCATTTTCAAATGACTGCCCTATTGCTTCAACCCAGAGGCAAAAGAGGCTCGCGGGCTGCTTGCAGCCCGCGCACCACGCACCCTCGAAGGTCGACAGCATTTCAAAATAGAAAATATTTGAATTGGGAATTTATAAGCACTTCCGATCGACTGTGGAATCGCTGTTGGCAAATAATAACAAATTGACGGGGCATTTTGATGCATTTTCAAATGACTGCCCTATTGCTTCAACCCAGGGGCAAAAGGGGCTCGCGGGCTGCTTGCAGCCCGCGCACAACGCACCAGCTAGTTTATTAATAATGTCGCAGTCATCTTGTTGAATCTGCTAATTGATTGAATGACTGAAGGACACCTTGGAATGTAATGTTCAACAACTTGACTGAACGTCATTTAGCATAGTCGTTAGTTGAGAATTGAGATAAGGTGGTGGGTTAGGTTTGTTGTTTTTTTATACAGAAAAAGATCCCCGTGAAGCAGGGATCAGCTTGCAACAGTTCTTGTTGACATTTGAAAAAAATGTTTAATGAGCTGTCACTGAAATTGTATCTTTTATTCTGCAAAATTAGTTATTATTTTAAATTATAAAAGAAAGGTTCTATGTTCCACTGCATATACTTCGTTCTTCTACTACTATATTCATTCTTAATATTGTTTTTTTTTCTAATTCTATTTTTTATTAAATTTTTATACCTGTGTTTAAATTTACAAGTTAAATTAACTTTCATTCAATTTATTTAAAAATTTAATTTAATATGTGTGATTTCATATTAAATTATTACACATATTAAATTTTTCTTGATTAATCTGTGAGTATACAAACGACAGTAATTCCTAAAGAAAATGTAAATAAAAACATGTGGATTGTATTACACAATGACTATAGATTCCTTATACATATAATTGGATGATTGCAATTTATGGCTATATTAGATTAATCACATAGTTACTTATGAGACAAGCTATAATTAATAAATACATAAATAATATCATTGTTTGGTATGTTTTATATTTATAATCCTTATCACAATGAATGTGCGCTTATACGATTTTTAGGGATCCACACTGAAAGGATAAAATGGGACTTTGTTGTCTGCCTTTCTGTCTCCAGGCTGTATTTCTGTTGCCGCTATAACGACAAATACTAAAACTTAAATATCAAAGCCCAAAGGGTGTCCCCATAGTACGGAACGGCCGGTTTTTTATATTTGTTTCTATTTTTTTTAAACTTAATAAAATTTCAATCCTTCCATATATGATATTTTTTTTTACATATTACGTTACTCGATTTATGAGAAAAATCCTCATAGTTCCCGTTCCTATGGGAATTCCGGGATAAAGAGTAGCCTATGACTTGTTCTGGGTCTTCAGCTACCTACATACCAAATTTCATTGTAAACGGTTCAGTAGTATTTGCATGAAAGAATAACAAACATCCATCCATCCATGCTCACAAACTTTCACATTTTATAATATTAGTAAGGGTGGATTATCACTATCACTATTAATTCCTAAACGAAATAAGCTATAATATAAAAATTATAAGCATAAGGGAGGAAATAGTTAAAAAAAATTACATAGAATTGAATAATAATTAATGTAATGAAAACTTGTATATGGGCAAAAAGTTGTGTCTCTGATAAAATATACCTATATAACAAAAATGTTTCTGTAAAATTAGGTCACCCTTACAGAAAATCGGCGCCAGGGTTCCTATTATCTCATCCCGTTTCACAATGAGTCAGTCATAAACTAATGTACATGTAGCCTAGTTTCTTTCTCTTTCAAGATTCCAAATTCAATACCTTATTCTTCTTTTTTATTCTGTTACACTTCATAAACGATATTTCTGCGAAATAAAACTATTGCTAGTGAAAAAACCTAAAATGAGTGACTTATTATTAATGCTGGCCGTTCATAAAACAAAAATAACAATTAATACAATTAAAAAAAAACGCGCTTAAACTCGTAATGATAAGTGAAGTTTGGATGAAACCTGCCTATCAAAATCGAGTATAAACGAGTCGGTTACATACAAATTACGCTTATAACAGCGTATTAATAAGAAAAATGTATGCGTGTACTAGAGTACACACGTAAGAAGTGAAACTTCTTTATGACCTTAAAAATGTCACGAGTATGGCGTAACGCAAAAATGTCACGCGTACGGCGTAACGCAAAAATGTCACGCGTACGGCGTAACGCAAAAATGTTAAACTAAAGTTTTGTCCAACCCCGATAAAGAAGTTTCACTTCAAAAAAAAATGTAAACATTGTATTTGTTGCATATTTTACTAAGCATGCGCTGCATTAGAAAGGACATTGGAAGGATATGTAGCAAACGATTTTATTTGCGTAATAAATGACGCACATCCTTTAACATGACGAGTCTTTTCTGCCGTGTGTACATGAATGGGTTCATACAGGATTTTCCCGCTAATGTTTAGGTACTATGAGGTTTTTTTTTTAGTTTTCGTGCGTGACTGTACTGCGCGGCCGCGGCGCGGCGTGCCTATAATGTGATTTAGTTATTTTAAAACTTTTTAATTAATATTAATATTTTTTTATTTATTTAAAGGAAAATATAAAATTTTGTACGCATCTGAAATTTAAGTTAAACCAAGAAATAAATAATTGTCACTAGTCGCTCAATAATTTATTATAAATACTGTACTACGATATTTTTCCTTTTAAAGTAGGGAATTCCAAAAACTAAACATTACCACAGCTCTACAACCTTACAATAATAATAAAAAATTTGTTACTATGCAAATTGAATAATTTCCAACAATCTATAGTTTCTGAGAATCGCAATGATATGCGATGTTATGCTTAGTAACGCGGAAATGATAAAAATAACTTATCTCGGTATACATAACACAGGATGTTCAAAAAATTTAAAAAATTGATGACATGAACAAAAAAAAAACACGAAAGAATATAGTTAGATGTCCTCCTACTTTTTGAACAATCGACTAAGCTTTCTGATGTTGTTAATATTTTAAATTTTAAAAAATATTTATGATTTATTTTATTTATGACACTTATTGTACAGTAATAAAAACATAATTTAACATGAAAACATGAATATGGTAAATGCACAATAGGCGGCCTTATTGCATAAAGCAATCTCTTCCAGGCAACCATAAAAATCAAGGACATGTACGATGCTGGTTAAACGCGAAGGCCCAATCATAAAAATATAGCGATGGAAATGTTATTATCCATCAGGCCCCGGAATCACAGACACAATAGAAAATCTATTGTGTCGTGGCCCGATCGGGCCGTTCGGGGCTCAATGGGTTAATATTATTTGTTTCAAAAATTGCATATGTACATGTATTCAAAATTAATTATTACTTTATAACCTTTCTATTAAAGTAAAGTTAGTGTTTATTATTACCCGGAGCGAATTTTATCCCGGGCTCTGCACATGCGCTTTGCATTTTACATCTAACAATTACCTGGATTTAGTCTCAAACTGATCATAGATAGAATACGTTATTCTCTCTGCATATTATGTGCAACTAGTGATTGTTTTAATGTTACATTGATATCGTGGAAAAAGTAAGATGAAAGATAAATAAAACAAATAAATAAATAAAGCTTTATTTGTTCCATAAGAATATACATTTTTAGTTACAGTTATAGTTTGAGTACATAGTAGAACAATTTAGACACTAATCTAGTTTATATAATTTAGTAAAATTAAGTACTCGTTAGGTTCTTGTGGACCCCGTACGGGTAAAAGCCTCAAAAAAAGGGTAAAAGATGAAAGATATTAATCGGTAATTGCTTGCTTGCTACAGGGTGTTTCTTTTTGTTGTGTATGTGGACTTTAAATTGTACAGGTCTGATAATTTGTAAGAGAATCTATAATGTTTACGTGTATCTTATAATGTGTGTTGTGTATCCGATAATTGACTTAATTAGGTTTGATACGTGTGTAGTGTGGAGTAAAGGATAGTACAAATAGTATATAAAATATGGTACTTATAACTTGTCTGACTTGGCTACAGTATGATTTATAGCAAAAGAACTTAATCTAAAATCCGACATTCGATTTAAAATTTTGGCATTGTGCGTATTGTAAACTGTTTCTATGTGGAATTTAGATAAGTTATTGCTCCGCTCTTAGATTAAAAGAAGATAAATATTTTTAATAGTCTACTTACAAGTGAGATTAAATATTGTACGAATCTATGGTATGTTCGAAGCACTAAAAAATTTCTATATTAAACTAGAGGTCCGCCCCGGCTTCGCCCGTGGTATATATTTCGCAATAAAAGGTAGCCTATGTCCTTTCTCGGGTATCAAAATATCTCCATACCAAATTTTATGCAAATTGGTTCAGTAGTTTAGGCGTGATTGAGTAACAGACAGACAGACAGAGTTACTTTCGCATTTATAATATTAGTATGGATTGAATCATCAAACGGGGTTTTTTGTCGGCGCCCCTTATTATCAGTATACGGGCAATCAGTAATATCATTAGATGTTATCGTTCGCAATTTAACAAAACATCATCATATTCGTTACAGTCAACATGTTTCTTCCACTTGTTTCTAGGAAAACGTTTGAAGATACAACACGTACGACGCGCGTTTCTTGAATATGTGTAATAGCGATGGCCTTGATCTTATATATACTTGGTATTATTGTTTTATCTGGATTTATATTTATGTCGTATGAATATTTTTTACTATATTTCCACCCGCGGCTTCGCCCGCGTTTTCAAAGAAAATCCCGAATAATTCCCGTTCCGGTGAGATTTCCGGGATAGCCTATCTGGGCCTTCAGCTACCTACATAATAAATTTCATTGTTATCGGTTCAGTAGTATTTGTGTGAATGAGTAACAAATATCCATCCATCCTCAAACTTTTTTTTTTCTGCGACTTCTAAAGGATATCTTCTTGAGGATCTTGAATCTTTTTGAGGAAAAAAATTACGTTCGGATTATGAACGAGAATCAGTTGCATTGAAAAAACAAAATCTCATATTTGAAAATATTCTAAAGCGGAGTAGTCAAGTAGGAAACATGCAATAGTAGGTATAAGTATCATTCTTGCTTCGGAAATAATTTTAAATGTAAAACAGTAATAAAATTCTCTTTAATTATTTTATATTGTATATTAATAAATTACATACTCAAGAAAAAGTGTATATGTATACTTCCTTCACTGTATTGTTTAAACAACAATATAATCGTCTTAATTATGTTTTAACAGATAAAACATAATTTACTTTGATTTCCGAACTTATCATTAGTGGTAATCTCAGATTAAATCAAAGCATATTTATCTTTTAAAACGAAATAATTAGCATGTGACTTGTATAATAATACATATCTGTAGAGGTTTTCCCCAGTAGGTATCTAATAAATAAAAACACAGACCAAGTGCGAGTCGGATTTGGGCTTGGTTTCATAAACAGTCTGTATATGCTATTTTTGTTTCGGATTTACCGAATAAGAGTTAAGGTTTCCCTGTCATATTTTCTGCCATAAGCTGGCCAGTGGCAATCCATTTGCAGAGAGAATGCCTCTGGCGGGCGCTGGTATACGCTGTTCAGACTTACCACCAGCTCGTTTTGCCAGCTCTAGCATATGAAATGGTAGTATGGGAATGATCCTGTGTATCATTCAGTTCCCTTCTTCTTACTGTTACCAACCTTTGTTCCTTTCATCTTAGGGATATCACCCTTTAAAAACGAAAATCCATTTGTAGTCTCTGCATTCATAGGCGGTGGTAGCGTTTACCATCAAGCGCCCCACAAACTTTTGCCGACGATGATATAAAAAAAATTATTAAAATGTTATTGTTACAGAAAGCCACAGCTGTGCCGGGTGCTTAAATGATTTGGGAGATGAAGACTACGTATCCGCGCTCGGGCAGGATTGGCACAAAGACTGTTTTAGGTCAGTTACTTCTTCATACGATACTTCAGTCGATTAGAAGCGTTGGGAGCATTCTGTACTAGGCTGGGCTGGGTAATTTACCTCATGAGATAGTTATAGGGGCTGTCAGAAGTTCTGTATGTACTCTTGGTACTCTCATAAAGTTTTACCGCGTTTTGTGACAAACTATTAATCGGAAATATTATAATTTTTCATTATATCTTCCAGGTGCTCAGTATGCGATGCTCAGCTGACGACGTGGTACTTCGAGAAGGGCGGGCTTTTGTTTTGCCAGGCGGATTACTGGGCGCGCTTTGGGGATATTTGTCAGCAATGTTCAGAGGTTAGTTATCCACGTAGAATGTCTATAAATACACTTTATAATTTACTTCGTAAATAGAAAGATAAATATTATGTTTGATGATCCATGAATTGTTAAAAAAGATATTGTAGAGAAAACCTAAACATAAAACTATAAAAAAAAAAAAATAGTTTATTGTGTTATGCTATACTATATGCATACGTATCAGACAAGGTTTCAAAATCAAAGGTGTATCTTGGTAAAATATGCACATACAAATGTATTGAAAGGTTAAGATTAATTATTAATTAAATTAAATAATGCATATGTTAAAAACAGTTAGTAATTCTACACACACACACACATACACACAGAGAGACACACACACCGACGTAGAAGCGGTCTATGCCAACAAACTAGCATTTACAGACATTCCGCGTTATATTCATTCTACACACACACAAACATAGTAGCATACACATTCACGTACTCCGTAGTGAGACAAAGATAGAATACATTTAAACCATTCGCCGAACGTAGAACGTAGCAACGTAACCACACATAACCGTCTAAATGCAACCCGGTTAATTAGCTGACTTCAGAGGGAACAGCAGTGTTTTCTAATGAACGCAATAGACTTATTTTTATTTAATTTATTTATTGGTTTACCAACGTTTCTTTACATTTTTACAAAAAAAGTTTACATACACAAACACAGTTGGCAAACACAGCATGCAAAACGTTAAACCAGTTTATTTTTAAGTACATATAAAAAGAAAATTAATAAGAACAGGAAAAAAATATATACAGTTAATATTATCAATTAAAAGAAAAATCTTGAAAAATTTTGCGGATTTTGCTGGGGAAGTCCGAAAAAATGTCGAAAAGCTCACAGTGTTTATTAATATTTAATAGTATTGCAAAATCTTGGAACTGGAGAATTACGGCCTGAGACAGTTCTGCGAAGAGGAGGACAGAGTGGTAGCAAAACCTTACGTGGGTACTTAGAAGGCACTCTTATGTTGAGTCTTTGCAGTATTTGAGGACAATCGATTTTGTTATTAAATAATTTTGACACAAAAAGGACTTTGAACCCTACTGCCATGAATTAAAGTGGTAATTTGATAACTTTTAGATAATAACTGGCCCGGTGATGGCGGCGGGCGAGCACCGCTTCCACCCGGAGTGCTTCGCGTGCGAGGCGTGCGGCGCGCACATTGACGACACCGCGACTTACGCGTTACTAGATAGATCGCACTTGTACTGGTGAGTTTGCGCATTTTTTGAAGTGAAAATTCAAAATTCAAATTAAAAAAAGACGGGTTGCACTCCGGGAGTGCCGGCAGAAGTGAAAACTTGATTATTAACGGTGAGCATGTTTGATATTTTGGAATGGTATCCGTCTTACGCTTTTTCGATCAGGTCACGTATCCTGACGCGAGTTTAAGATTTTATACCCATTACAGAAAAAGTGCTCAACGCGACGCCCCTAAAGAAGTTTTCACTTCAAAAATTTATTTATTTTTCACATTTTTTTTACAAAATTTCACATAAATTGTAAATCCCTGGTTAACCCACTAGGAAAATCTGTGCGGGGTCAACCTGTGAAACTACTTTATTTCAAGGTCGCGTCATGACAATACCGCCACGTCATGGAGAAAGGCAACGATTTTGGTATCTTTGAATCTTGCCAAAGAAGTTTCACTTCTGACATGTGTGCTTGGCATACACGCTCTTTATTTATTATATATTAATACTTTATTGCACTTAAATCTAGAATATAAAATATGTACAAACATAAAGATAGCTTAAACTACACTATTTTTTCTATTCTTTACAAATTCCATTTATAATTATTGGAATGGTATAAAATTAAAAATTTTAATTTAAAGACATGTCACTTTCCATACTGTTATCCATATTTATACTGTGCTTTTGTTAAGACAAACATACATTTTTCGCATAGTGGTGCGTGCTACACTTGCTGCGTGGGAACTGAGAGACACGCGATCCGCGTGGTTCGACTCCCGGCGCGAGCACTGCGGCTTGCTTCTACACGTGGCGCACTTTCTATTGCCCAGTGAGTATATACGCACATACATACATACATATACACATGTATATACATGCACACAGACACATTATATACATGTTGGTTCGCTATATACACACACGCCAAGTGCACACATGTAAACTCAAACTCAAACATTTATTATTCAATCAGATTTCTTTTAGAAGCACTCTCGAATCGTCATTACATATTTTTAACAATTACCTCATGTAGATACACATACGTGTACATAGACACGCATACACACGCGCACGTGTACACGTGTACATAAAAGCACACACATGTACACGTACGAATATTTACAAACACAACTACATACAAAATTATTAACGGCCGCGTCGTACACTATTTTTATTGTTCTTTTTTTACTTTTATTTATTTATTATGTATTATCAACAAAAAAGGTTACACACGGGCAATTGGTTCATATTAAAAAGGCCACGTAATTTTTTTCTTTTAATTTATTTGGGTACAAGTGCTAATTTGACACACATTCCATACACATTAAATAATGAAAAAGTCATTAGAATAACCTGAATAAAGGTTTCTAATGATGAAGTAAATCAAAAATACAGTTTTACGTCATATATCAGTGTTTATAGTTGTGTTCACTTGAAATTATTTTCTCTACAGCTTGTGTTATGAAGAAAACATCAACTTTGTAAGAGTGTGAATTTGTGTCAACAAATGGTGTGATATTGAAGTAAATAACACTAAATTATGGATTATAAAATTGCTTTGTGTCACTAAAACTATACAAACTTTAAGGGCCAGATTCACCACTTGCTAATAAAGTCACACATAGCCTTTTTAACACTTTTTGTCGCATACTTTAATAAATAATTCATTGTTTAACTGTCAGATAAGCTAACTGGAACATATCTAGAAGTTGTGAAACTTTGTCTAATATCATATTGAAACATATACGCTGTTTTAATACCTGGGTACTTTTGTGCATATTTTTAGGATTTGTAGGGTACAAGATGTTACTTATATTTTTTATTGTACAAATAAATGTATCAGTTAAATACTTTTACTGGGCGAGTGAAGCCGGAGGCAGACTAGTTTATGTCCGCTCAGTGCAGTAATAAAGGGCTTAATAATGTGCTAGACAAAAAAAAAAGAATTAAAGCGTAACTACTAATTATCACCCACGTAAAGATTGCAATTGTCTTATGGGTAATAAATACATTTCAAAAGCCATTACTTGTTATAAATTCTATTATTTATCTTACCAAAACTTACCTAAATAATTGACAACTGCAATCTCGATGTAATCTATAATATTTTTAACGATCACACATTTTAACCACTTTATGTTACATCGGTAAAATTAAATTTAAAAAAATGTGTATTCAATCCAGTGCGAAGTTTTCTATTTTCAAACTATGAAAAATACAATGTTACGAATTAAAAATTCCTTGAGAGTGAAAAGCCCTGGGAACAGTTTTTACGACTTATTGAAAAAGTCAATGAATTCCTATTTAATACTTGACTTACATTTGTATTTTCTCTTGCTTTTCATAATAAAGAAGTTGTAAAAATGTCCTTAAAACTTTCCAAGTAATTTACATTTTAAAATCCATATTAAAATAATAAATTCCCCACGCAAAAAACATTAAAACTACCGATGTAACATAAACCATTAACAACAACGTTCGCAGCGAGCGTTGCGCGGGCAAGCTGTCCGCACTCGTACGATCTTTACTCCGCGCCGCGCTGCAGGCGTGCGTGCATCTCACGTGCCATAGGTATATGTGGGTGTTGTTTGAGGGTTTAGTTGCCTGGCATGATTAGTTTGGTGGTATATGTGCTTGATCTGGGTAGTTTGACGCTTGGTTGATATGATATTATAGGGTACAGCCTAAGCATAGTACTTGAGGTGTATGTATAATTTAATGCATTATCCATATAGGGTACCTTTCGTCACGTGATGTAGGGTACAAAGTTAACACAGTGCCACAGGTACGTGAGACTGGACTGTGTATAGGGTACTAGATAAGCACAGTACCTGAGGTGTATGTATAATTTAATGCATGATCCATATAGGGTACCTTTCGTCACGTCATGTAGGGTACAAAGTTTACACAGTGCCACAGGTACGTGAGACTGGACTGTGTATAGGGTACTACATAAGCACAGTACCTGAGGTGTGTGTATAATTTAATGCATGAGTTATATAGGGTACCTTTCGTCACGTGATGTAGGGTACAAAGTTAACACAGTGTCATTAGTACGTGAGATTGGACTGTGTATAGGGTACTACATAAGCACAGTACCTGAGGTGTATGTATAAATTAATGCATGATCCATATAGGGTACCTTTCGTCGCGTCATGTAGGGTACAAAGTTTACACAGTGCCATAGGTACGTGAGATTGGACTGTGTATAGGGTACAACATAAGCACAGTACCTGAGGTGTATGTATAATTTAATGCATGATCCATATAGGGTGCCTTTCGTCACGTGATGTAGGGTACAAAGTTAACACAGTGTCATTAGTACGTGAGATTGGACTGTGTATAGGGTACTACATAAGCACAGTACCTGAGGTGTATGTATACCTACTACTCCAAATTGTGTAAAATTTTGAAACGAAATAAACTATTTTTATTTTTATTTTTTTTATGTATAATTTAATGCATGAGTCATATAGGGTACCTTTCGTCACGTGATGTAGGGTACAAAGTTAACACAGTGTCATTAGTACGTGAGATTGGACTGTGTAGTTTGACGCATGCTTTTGCGTAACACGATGCTGTATGATTTTAGTGGTAGTATGTCGTTTCGGTGTAGTGTGTCTCCTGGACTATATTATATGTAAAAATTACTTCTTTCATGTTAGTACCTGATACGGCTTTACTTGTGTTACTATTATTTGAACAATGTACATACATATATGTTTGTGCTTTGTTTTTTTATGTAGTGTGTTGAAATCAATACTTATTGCACTTCGCATGTTTTGTTTAGTTTTTTTTTTTAATTCTTAGTATATTATCAATTACCATTGGCAAGAAATGATTCGTTTTCCTTAAGGACCTTTAATTTTAAGGGCTGAATTAACTTAAATGATTTATTAATAACTAAATCCTTATGGTCTACTAGACACTACCTTATCGACATCGAAATTGAATAAAACACCGAAATAAAATTAGATTCGAATCTCAAAGGTTCAAAACGAATCATTACTTGTATTTTTATCATCAAAGGTTGGTTTCACTGGTTGATAATATCTCTGAAAAGCTCTTCAAGGTCTACTTTTTATCTATCTAAAACTATGACATTATATTTACAATTTTTATATAATTTTTTGTACTCTACCTGCCGCATTAACTTAATAGAAGCTGTGAAACCGGCCATTTTACATTTTTTTAAACAGCCACCCCAAAAAATATCTTTCAAATACAGGATAGACTCAAGCTGTGGTATGCTCACATTGCATATTGGTGACCGTGTGCTAGAAGTAAACGGGTCACCGGTGAGGAACAGGCCTTTGGCTGAAATAGAGCGGGTGTTGGCTAGGCCTGATGTTATACAGGTAAATATGGCATTTTACGCTAGTATTATACACTGCTCGCTGCAAAGTGTGCGAAACGTCAGGATAATAATATAATGAATAAATTGCGTTTAATATCCGTTAAAATATTTAATTCCTGATTATGTTTTGTTAATATATAATTTTCAAAAATTAAAAAATATTAAACTTAATTTATTAATTAATATATTAAACAATTATATGATGTTTATTACTAATATCTATCTCCTTCCTTTAGGACTTGATAAAAAAATATTGTTATCTATATTATTCTGTATCCAATGTAAATTCTCTTAAAACAAAAGAAATATGGAAAAATAATGTAGGTTCTATTTTTTATCAATAAATAGTTTTCAATATTCTGTAATCTAATATTTTATGAACGTATTTATTAGCATATAATAGCAATGTAATATTCAATCGATAAGTACAGTTGAACCTCGATAACTTAAACCTCGGTAACATAAAAACCTCTGTAACTTCAAAAAATAATGTGTTCCCTTCCCATCAGAGCCCAAAACCTCTTTAACTTAAAATACGCAACCTCTATAACTTAAATAAATAATATCTGTATTGGCCCTCAGTAACTTCAAGAAATGTTTCCACAACCTCTATAACATAAAATTGTTTGTCAATGAGTCATTTTAAAAGAGTGTCAAAACAAAAGGTTTTTCGGTATTTATTGCTTGCACGTGTTTACTATGTATTGCTAACGTAAACAATACATTACCTACTGTTTGCTTTATCGAAATTCTTCAAAGCTTTGCGGCGGTTAGCTTTATGACAACGACTTACTTGCATCATAAGTTTTTGATTGTTGTCCTGGAAACATCACTTTACTTACTGTGTGATAAAACTAGCTTAAAATGAGTCCAAAAAGGAAACTAACATCCCTCTCATACGCTTATAAATTAAAAGCTATAGAACCAGTGAAAATGGATAGACCCTTGATAACTTAAAACCTCTATAACTTAAAATATTTTGTGTTTCCCTTGGACTTTAACTTATCGAGGTTCTACTGTATTTAAATTTTACAAAAACGAAATAAAACATTTGCGTATATCTTTTAAAGCTTACAATAGAACACAATCCGGACACAATAAACGCAAAACGCGGCATCAGTACATCAAACGACGACAAACATAAACACGACAAATCACCAGTAGAAAGGAAAATAAAGGAAGATTCTAAGGTACTCATAAAGGCAGAAGAGGAAGGAGTTAAAAAGGAGAGATTGTTTAAAAGGAAAGGGGAGGAGGGGGGGAAGGTACGGGTTATAAAGAGGAGGCAGACACCCGCTTCGCCGTTGCTTGGGGATAAGGAGAGGAGTAGCAGTATGTCGAAGTTGCTTGATGTGTAAGTGTTGTTTCGTTTTTCTTAGGGTACACCCTAAGGAAAGGTTGAACTTTATTTAATGATAGAATGCACTAAGATTGGTGAGGCTAGTAGTGGTCGTATCTAATACTATAACAAATTTGAGCTCCAGTCTACTACACAATTTATCTTGCAGCCAATAAAGATTTCGACGGTAATTCTTTTCGATCTCTAGCCGTTCTGAAAAGTTACAAAAGTTTATCACTACACAACTATAAAATAAATATATACAACTTTGTAAATTCTAATATTTAATTATTTATTTTATTTTTTTATATTAAAACACAATCTGATCCCATACTAAGCTTTCGCTTGTGTTATGGAAACCAGATGGCTGATAAACATAGGTACATGTATAATTTTTAAATAAATACTTCTATAGATGATTAACACCCAGACACAGAGCAAACATCATCACACAAATATTTACCCCGGATGGGAATCGAACCCACGACATCTGGCTTGGAAGGCAGGGCCACTACCAACCAAGCCAACTGGTCAGTAGATATATATAGAAGAAAATCTTAATTGTAGTGTGGATGGGGAAGAATCGAGTGGTGTGTTATGTGATCTGAGCCGAGCGAGGTCGTTCCGGGCTGAGCCAGCGCCCGGACAGAAGGTGTTCAGAGCTTCTGATTTATTACAGGTAACTAATAATTTGGTCTAATTAGTAATACCATAACTTTTCCGAGTTTTATGTTATTTGTTATAATTTTGAAATTTTTATACTGTTGATTTTTGGGGTATAAATTCATAGACTAAAAAAACTTGACTGATAACTTTAATCTCAACATATGCCTATAAATTTTTCGCACTTATGAAAAACAAATGACTTATCAAATATCTATATGGTCACTTAAAACAAGCAAATAAAAACAATGATCAGTGGCAAAAATATGTTGCAATAAAGGAAGTATTATGTCATGGCATGGTTTCTTTTGGTAATATTAAAAAAAAATGCTTAAAACGTTTTATTTTTCTAGGGTGAACTATTAGGCACAGGTTTTTTCGGGCACGTGTACAAAGTGACGCATCGAGCCACTAACGAGGTGATGGTGCTGAAACAGCTGTACCGAGTCGATGAAGAGGCTCAGAGGAACTTCTTGAAGGTATTGTTTATTTATATCTTTAAACTAGCGGTCCGCCCCGGCTTCGCCCGTGGTACATATTTCGCAATAAAAGGTAGCCTATGTTCTTTCTGAGGGTCTAAAGATTATCTGTGCCAAATTTCATCGAAATCGGTCCAGTAGTTTATGAGCCTATTCGTTACAATCAAATAAACAAAGTTTTCCTCTTTATAATATTAGTGTAGATGTATATTTTAATTAATGTATTAATAGCAATGTGTTGCGCAATTAACCCGCAGACAAAAGTAAACATTTCTTTAGATAATGTGTAATTCTAGTAAATAAGCTACCTAGCCAGTTTCATAAAAATCAATTCTGTGGTTTTCGAGTAAAAGAGTCACAAACACAAATCCATAGATTCTTACAAGCTTTCGCGTTTATAGTTATTAGGATAGGATTGAAAGAATATAAAAAACTTCTATCGTCGATTTTTTTTATACACACGGGATATAACATCTGGAATCTATCTTTTGTAACAGAAAGTAGTGCGTATAGTCTATGTTACATGATAGTATGTACAAAGTGTAATTTATGTTACGTGACATTAGGTACAATTTGTAATTGTAATATGTTACCTGACAGTATATACAAATTGTAATTTATGTTACGTTACAGTAGGTACAAATTGTAATTTATGTTACGTTACAGTAGGTCTTAGAGTACATATATATTAGCAAGCTATAGAGCGCCGAGCGCGGATGTTACATCTGAACATTTATCTGTCTTAAAGACTGATAGTGACGTTCAATGTGTAACGTATGGATTGTTCTAGAACTTAATAATTATAATAACATAGAATTATAAAAAAAAAAACATTGAAAGATAGTACCTAGCTTAAACTTGTAAAAGTTTTTAGTTATGAGATTTTTGGTGTCCCATTCCGATAAAAAGGGTTATTTTATTTAAAACCTGTGGTTTCGTTGTCATATTATTGCATTTGTGTTTAAGATTTTTCATTCTTATCTCTAAAAATTTTGGCACCAACTCTCATTCTCGTAAACTCTCTCTCGCAAGTCGCAACCTCCTTTCAGATCCTTCATAATATTCAGAAGCAATAAATTTTTTAATTAATTACTATTTACCGTAGAAAAGAAATGTTATTTTTTCTTTTACTTTGCTTATGGGAATAATTTTTACAACATGGCATCGCACATGTCACCAATCGTCGATTTAATGTGACGCGTATTATTTTTACTGATTGTGTACGTTAAGGAATAGCGGTACATGATGAAATATACGCTTATATGAACATAATAGTGGCAAGTGCTCTATAGCTTGCTAATATATACTGTAAGCAGTAGGTACAATTTGTAATTAACGTTACCTGACATTAGGTACAAATTTTAATTTATGTTACGTGCAGTGGGTACAAAGTGTAATTTATGTTATATTGACAGTTGGTAGCGTGTGTTATTGTTATATCTTGCTTTACATTGGGAAGCTGGTGCATTCTTTACGACGCAGCAAGTATAAATGCGTAATATGAGATAACAATCGTTATCTATCTCTTAGGAGGTAGCAGTGCTCCGTTCGCTGCGGCACCGCAACGTGCTGCGC
>CAJQZN010036078.1:16537-38628 GCA_907164685.1 Colias eurytheme | reverse complement strand
AAATTATGAGGCGTGCACTTTTGGATTTTCCAAATTATTTTTTTTAAATACGTGGGGTATTTTGCAATTATCAATTAGTATCTTCAAGCGTAGAGTGAACAGCCCCCCTAGTCAAGTGGCTTTCTGTTAGCGTAGCGTTCAATAGAATAGTCAATAGACTACGAATGTGTGAGATTGACGTAAGCTGTAGATAACTACGCTAACAGAAATCCACTTGCATAGGGAGGCTGGTACCTTCTAGCGAAGCGCGTTCCATCTTAGATCACATCTCAGCTTAACATCAGGCGAGATTGTGGTCAAGCGCTTCCCTGTTACCAATAAAAAAAAATCATTGATCTTAACAATAGGTAGGTACTAGTTCAAATATATAATTCAGTTCAATTAAAGCCGCACGTAAAATAGTGGTCATAGAGGTCGCGGTATATGGTAAGTATTCCTCAGTGAACAGACATCAAGTCCATTAAACAACAAGACGATTATATTTTGATAGCAAATAATAATTGGTCAATAGAGAACATTCCGCGTTCATCGCCAAGAAATGTAGTTTTATTTCTTTGAAATTCTATTTTCCCTTGTTTACGTTACTTCGTTAGTAAGTTCTGTTGTCGTCACGGGAGCAGTCAAGTGCCTATGTTACTTTACATTGCAAATTATGTTAATTTTGTTCGAGGTTAGGATTAAAATGAAATTGAATTGTTGTTTAGTTAAGTCTTTATTATTTTCGCTTAAACGATTCGAATTTTTTCGTTGTGTTTTGATACTAAAAACAAAACAATTACAAGCTGGAATTGTAGCGTAACTATGATTAGAAATAACTATCGTTAAATGTAGTGTCATGTACCTAGTCTATTTTTCAATCCAGTGTAGCCTTACCAATAAATAATTCAAAACTTATCGTTAAACTTTTTAACCCATATTTAAAAGTTCCCATTAAACACCCGATTTATAGCACTTTTACATTAACGATTTGATTTAATTACAAGTTATTACATACACAAAGGGTAGGTTAAAATTATTAGCAAGTATTAACCCAGTTTCGCGATATGAGCCTCATAATAATTCGATTTTTAAGGTGAACGTTCGCATAATGTGTGCTAAAGCAAACTTCGTTAAATATAATGTGGCTTATAATTAAAGCATCTAATACACATAATGTCTATTGAGATAATAGAGCGGTGATAAGGAACAAATGTAGTCTTCTGCATTATTACAGAGTCACTGTTTATTATGTTTAGGAGATATAGTGATTAAATTGTGCGTGCTACAATTATTATTATTTAAAGGTATAATAGTCCTAATTTATCACCATACAAAAACAGAAAAAAAAATATTGTGACAATTAGGTAATTCGAACGCATTAATATTTCTTAAATAAAACATAGGTATACAATTATCCTACGCCACTTTTCATGCTATTGCGAATCGCACCCCTATTATAATTAAACTTACTACTCAGAATACTTAATAGTACGCTACTTACTACAACGTGTTTTGTAGAAAGTTCTACGTACAAATACAATAATAAAATTGTCTTCTCAATAACGACGCTTACCACAAATCAGTGGTATATCGAAAATACTACACTAAAAGCACTCCACTCGTATTATATTTACTCCTTATCCACTACTACTTGACTTCCGAATCGCTATAAGGATTCTTCATCGAAAAATAAGATTATTCTAACAAATTGCTTAACGTGAGATCATTTTATTTCGTTACCTTGTTCATCTTATCTGCGCGGGTTAATTTATTCAATTGTTGACTTTATAACCGGGAGTATAATATTTTTTTATGATAAACGGGGAAAAGATATTTGGAAATGATAATTACATTATTGATTTGAAATTTATAGGGAATTTAGTTATTAGGTCATGTTTTAGGCAGTTTCAACCAGGTCAATCCTGAGAAGGTCACACAAGCAACTAGTTGACTATAAAATAATTACTTCAAGTAAGTACCTACTCATAAACGTAACGAACGAACGTAAATGTTATTTTTCCTTCACGTATGAATTTCACTTCAATTTATATCGACAAGTGACAACATAAAACAAATTAATAAATGGCTTTTACTGTAATGACGAAAAGGAATCAACTCCATACCTACTTACGAATTTATTAAAGAGCATCATTAGGGACCATATTTTTTTGAATATAAATATACCAAATCGTATAGGCACTCATAAAGTCTTTTCTTTCCTAATGACTGACATTTATCCAACGTATGTAACGTGAATAATAAGAAAAGAAAAATGACTTCCTGCATTGATATTTACAGATCCTTTATAGAGACGTAAAATCAGTCTATGAGAATTAAATGAAGAATTTTGTAAGGTGCAGGCCGCAGCTGGATTGTATTTAATGATTTTTTATCGTGATATTTTAATCCATTTAAGACTAAATCAACGTCATCAATCAAATAATTTCAAAACAATTATATCTGTGCACCTTATTAAATAAATAAATAAATAAATCTGTGAGCATCGCTTTCTAAATGTAAATGGTATAAAAAACGCCGTTTCCTGAAACAAATTACCACATTTAACCCATTGACCACCGAGCGCCCCGATCGGGGCGCGACACAATAGATTATCTATTGTGTCTGTGATTCCGGGGACTGATGGATTAAATAAAATGAAACGTTAAAATATCTAAAGAACAGGCACGTAAAAGCTCGCTTTACAACGCAGACTAACATAAGACATTACATATGGTAAATAGCTTGAGATTTAGATACAGCCCCCGTACCACGTCTTAAGCAGTATTATTTCCAGTGTGGAAAAACGACAGCTCTATATGGGTCATCTAGCGCCATCACTTTCTCACACTGGATATATTACTGCTATATGATGGTAGTACCAGGTGAGCGTACATTTCCTTAGCCAGTCGCGTCCGGATATTAAGCGACAAAATTGCAAATGTGGTCCCGAAATGGATTTTACTATATATAAACATTTGTCTCGCAGATGCAACGCTAATGCATTATGCAGCTTCTGGCTTAAATGGGTTTAACCTTTTACTGCCGGAATTAAAGTATTTTAATTTAGGTTGGGTTTTGGAATTCACTTGTCTGAGAACATTTTAAGGCAATTTAAAAGAATTCACTTTAAATACATTGCACAAAGGAATTGAATAAGAGGAAATAATAAATAAATTTTTATTACTTCTATCCGCACAAATAATCATATATTAAGATAATAATATTTTCTAATGATGGTTTATGATTTCCAAGATTATATTTTATCTAAGTTGCTTTTTTTATTTGTAAACAATTTGCAAAAAATGTTTTATAAAGATGTCTAAGTTGACATTAAAAAAAAAACAGTTTAAAAACTCTACGCATCTCTCATATAACATTAAAACATTTCACAATTTCATTCATAAATCTCGCTAAAAGCAAAGCATTGTAGCACCAACAAAAATATTCAGTCAAAGAATAACATACATTTTGTGTGGTAATTCAAAATGAATCGCACTTGAACGAGGTTGGAACAATTAATAAAGGACCCAGATAAATCATACAAATATTTCGCGTGTTTCAACGGAATGAATGTCAAAAATTTTGACCAGTTTATCTTTTCGTATAAAATATTTATTGCGTCGCGCAAAGGTTTAATTAAAAGCTTCTATAGAATCATATCCTTATTTTGTAAGCCTCTTCATAATATGCTTTTCGATCCCTTTTTAACTCGTACACAATTAAAAATATATGAGTAGATATTTTTACGAATATTATAATTTTATAGTGCTATGAATTTCGGGGTTTAGTTATATGTGGGGTTTAGAATATAATTCCATACAATAATGTATTCTGTGGCAGAGTATTGTGTAAAGTATTACGTAGGCAGTAATTATTATTAAACTTGGGCGGAGCCAGGGCGGCGACTTGTTGACGGTTATATGCTTTTCACCGAATCTCATATTTCCTAATAATAATTGTGTTATTTTCTTAAAGCAGTGCGATATGTATGATATACGATTTATTTGAAACATAATAAAATTATCGTCTTTAATAAGTTAACACTAATTAGTAATTATCAAAAGTTTTATCTTTGCGTACCTACTTATATGTGGGCTTAAACGTCAGGTATAAAAAGTAATATTGAAGTGCATTTCATACGTTACTATAATCAAATTTATAGCACAGCCGCAAACGTATTCATACTATTTTCTTTCAGAATTTTTCAATTCAAATGCCGTCTAACCGGCTACACTATTTCATATTTCACATCGCAACTGCTACCTTGCATTCATATTACAGGCTTATAGTATTAAAAACCAGTTTCACTGTAACTTTGACAGATCAAAGAGGTCTGTAAACGGATTTTAGAAAGCGAGTGTCGTCCAAATGTAACTCTTTATGGGAAAAGAAACTTCAAATGTGTCAACGCTGCGTATATAGGCTTTAATTATACTTGGGTATTGTTTTAGGGGGTTTAATACCATATCCGATCCATTGATTTTATGATATGGGAGTTGGAAATTGTGTCCGGATTGTAGAAGGTTGACCCCTAAGAATGAGGTTTTAACATTACACGACATTATCAAGTAATTCATTTCATTTGGAATATTCAAACTTTGTTGCTCTGAGGAATACAGAAAGTTCAAAGTAATTCAATTTTGTTCATTGATTTATCTTTTTCTTACTGTTAATAATATTTAATTTAAATTAAGTTATTTTCGACTTGTGATTCCAAAAACTATACAGTAGGTACCTATAGTCTGTTCATCCTTAGATCAAAATATAAATCACAATTGAATCCTGAAATTACACAAAGGTATCTAATATAACACAAATAAAGGGTGAATGTATTGTTTAGTTTCATCAAAATATTTAAACAAGGTTTCATTTCCAAACAATAGAGAGTTGCCGTGATCAGCCGTCAACGGGAATGTCAAAATTGTAATAACAGTCGATTTTCATTATTATTTAGATGTATTTAGAATTAAACTATATAGGTGGGCACAATTGATTCATAATTATTAACTTATTTGTATGTTGTGCTGTGTAATAGATAGATATTAAAATTATTAAAATATTGATCAAATCTTAGATATAAATTATTATAAAAACTTCACTGTAGGCGAAAAAATGACATTCAAATAGTGTAGCTACATAATATGTAGAGCTATAAAAAAATCTATTTTATTTGTATTTCGTACGTACATTTATATTAAAATTCTATTAAAATTTTATAATTACTTCATTCAAATTTTGAATGTTTGTGAATCACAATTCTATAACTGTTGGTATTTTTTTATTATATTAACATTTTAATTTTTATTTATTAGAATAGCTTATATAAACAAAACGTCGGTGTAAGACGATTAAAATTCTACGGCAAATATGTAGGTATACTCAATAATATGTACATTGTACATACCTATAGCTAATACATTAATAATGTAGAGGCATTTAATCATTGTAACAGATATCGTTACCAACAGGTGTAACAGATTTATGGTACCATTTACGGCGCTTAAATCAATTAAATTCGCGTTACGAAATTGTTCTCAGTAATTTTTAATTTTCAAATAATTAAATTAACAATAATTGTGCAAACCAAAAGTTTTTTCTTACGTAGGCACTTATAAGAATTAAAATTTTAGTGACGTAAAAGTTAAAATAAATTATTGTTAAAATTCATTTCGTAAACATTTCAACCACAAATCCCTTTTTTTATTGATGGTTAGGGACGGGACATATAAATTTTGCTCTTTTTGATGAGAGTTCAAGCGTTGTTTAATTACATTATTATTTTAAAAGTTTCCACTAAATATATGATGCAAACTGCATAATAATACTTTTTATAATTTTTCTCATGTACTTGACTAAATATAGCCTTAATATATAAATTGATTATTAATATTAGCTCTTCGCTAAGCTCATAAGGTCATTGCGATAGGTTAAGCAGAAAATATTTTTGTTATAACTATAAAATGGAAACGCTTTATTTAAATTTTAAAATAATAGAAACATCTAAGTATATCTCTTAGGAAGTAAAATTATGAAGTTCGTTTACTTTTCTGTAGAAGATATCGAATAAAGAGGAAATAAAGATAATAAATTTAAAATAATTCCACCCATATTGAATAAGTCTTGTTTACTACGTACATCTCTTGAAGTGAGGTAGGTATAGCAATTACTTTTTGTTATACCTATAAGAAATTTCCTTTATACCGACGTTTAACGTTTATTCTAGCTTCCTAGATCCACCGTGTCGAATTTTATTTTACACTAGCATTCCGCCTGCGGCTTCGCCCGCGTTTTCAAAAAAAAACCTAGCCTATGTCACTCAGAAATGATGTAGCTTTCCAACAGTGAAAGAATTTTTCAAATCTGCCAAGTAGTTTCGGAGCCTATTCAATTCATACAAACAAACAAACAAAAAATCAAACCTTTCCTCTTTATAATATTTGTATAGATGTATAGACGAAGCAAAAAGTATTGCTTGAAAGAGTAGCAACTGTTTTATCATCCATACTATTTTGAATTTATATTAAGACAAATCCAATCGCACGGAATACCCCTTGTTTTATCATCTAACGATACAAAGTTGATTGATACTTCACAATTTCTATTCAATACCACTCTCAAATTTCATTTCGCTTCCTTTAAGAGGCGATTAATCATCTAATATCCCGTTTGATTCTTTATTGCTTCGTTGTCTGTGACTGACTCGTAAATTTGTTTAAATTGGCTTTATAATATCTTTAAACCTTCAAGCATATTGATTTTATATTTGTTAAGGGCAGGGCTAGGGTAGGGCTTCCTAGTACCTCCAATTGAATATTCTAGATAAAATTAAAAATAAAAAATGTGATGAAAACCAGAATCGTATAGAAAATACCTATATGCGTTCCAGATGCAATTTTGATTTGCGAAACTTATCTTAGCTAGATCGCATTTATTTTTAAATTAATATTAATTTATTATTTGGATGATTTTAAATTCAAGTAATGAAAAATGTAAATAAAAATAATAATGATACCAAAAAATTTACATAGCTTTACAAACTTGCACTATTCAATGTGTTGTGTACATTTTAAGCAATACTACCGATAAAAAAACGATATGTTAGTTAAATTAATATTATATTGTGTTCACATCTTAAAACTAATGTCATCAACAAGCACTTAGACAGATAAAAAAGCAATTATTTTCGACAAATGGTCCATCCAGGCATAGATGTATTTCCAATTTGAAAAGAAAAAAAGCATCGCGGCTTCATTCAGTAGAGGGTAATCAAAACGAGAGAGCTCTGCATAAAGCTT
Organism: Colias eurytheme; assembly: GCA_907164685.1. Taxonomy (NCBI): domain Eukaryota; kingdom Metazoa; phylum Arthropoda; class Insecta; order Lepidoptera; family Pieridae; genus Colias; species Colias eurytheme. Next base: position 31,354 of record CAJQZN010036078.1, on the reverse strand, counting down.
TTTGTGGTCAAAAGCCTAACAAAGTGAATGCCCATCCTAAAAATAGAACTAAAATCCTTTGGTTGTTTAAATGTCACAATGAACGTAGCTCTTTATTTGCGTTAATGAATTTATGGGGGTTGCCATCGATAGTGCGTAGGAACAGGAGCCCATTTTTGGGCTTCCGATTCATTATAACGGTATTACGAATCTGGCTGTTGATTCTTAACGGAATTAACCGAAATGTAAATAAAACGTTTTTGTTGGATATTGGAGTATTGTGTTTTGGTATAAATTATGAAAAAAGAAAGAAAAAAGCGGATGTTATCTTTAGACAAAATTGACAGTAGCCCCCTATTCTATGGCTTCTAAAAATATTGCATTCAATTTATATAAAATCACATACATAGGTTTATTACATACTAATTACGTTGTTAGTTTAACCACGTATCCGAATAAATTAATAAATTTTATGCATATAATACAGCTTTAAGTATTAAATACCATTTCTAATTATTTGTAGCGAACATGGAATGAACTATATAGTACATAATATATACCTACGGTTGCTTTATTTTTTGAGATTACGACAAAGACATCTGCGCACACATTGCTAATTAAAAATGTTTCGCACTAAATATTCCTGAGTTCATTTTTAACCGACTTCATAAAAAAGGAGGAGGTTATCAATTCAGCCGGTATATTTTTTTTCTTTTTATGTATGTACTTACACAGATTACTCCAAGGTTTCTGAACCGATTTTCGTGATTCTTTTTTTGTTAAAAAATTTTATTCGGATAAGACTATGTAGTAGTTTTTATTTTATGAGCATTTTTGTCTGATCTCGATGACTTAATTGAAATGTAGCAAGTAACTTTGATTCATTTCCCGGTAACCGATTGAACTGAAATTTTGTATACGTATGTAAATTGGATAGCGATGAAACATTATCATGACATAGAGCTGATTTGATGATGGAATCGGAAGGTGGCCATAGGAACTTAGTAATATATTGACTCAACTTTATCGATTTTGGGCTCGTTTGATTCGTGTTGAAAAATACACTTAAAAGTATTAAATAAAAATAACTTTGTTAAAAACAACCGACTTCAAAAACGGAAAAGCAAAAACATAAAAAAGATTTGATATTAATAATTACTACATATTATTTAGATGTGCTATTTAATAAATAGGTTTGAAGTCGGTGCCAAGCACTAAGCACTTAGTATGAAGCCCGTGCACAGACATCAAACCTATTTAGGTAATAAATAGCACATCTAAATAATATGTAGTAATTAATAATATCAAATCTTTTTTATTTTTTACTTTTCCGTTTTGAAGTTGGTTGTTTTTAACGAAGTTATTTTTATTCGTTATAAACTTTTGTAGATAAATAATTGCTTTCGTTTCTACGGAGGCGGTAAGATAAACTTAACCGCCCCCAGTATTTAGACGTTTCTATTAAATTACTAAGGGGCTTTTATTATGTGTATCTTTATCTTTAGCTAGGCCTAGTCCAGGCTTTATTTGAGTATTTAATTTGAATTAAAGAAAGACGCTCTGTCAGTCTTAAGAGTTAAGACACGATTATTCTAAAATGCTATTTCAAATTCTATAATTTATGCTATTTCTATATTTTAGTGTTCGGCTTTACCTACTAATAAAGGGATTAATTATATTAAAAATATGTAATTTATTTTGTTGTACCTATGAATTCGTGATTTTGTGATATGAGGACCATGAAGTTCGGGTATCACGCGAAGGATAATGTTGCTCATAAAGCACACCATTCATAATCTATACTAATATTATAAAGCTGAAGAGTTTGTTTGTTTGTTTGTTTGTTTGAACGCGCTAATCTCGGGAACTACTGGTCCGATTTGAAAAATTCTTTCGGTGTTAGATAGCCCATTTATCGAGGAAGGTTATAGGCTATATATCATCACGCTACGACCAACAGGGGTGAAGCCACGGGGGTGAAACCGCGCGGAGCAGCTAGTTAATTATAATAGTTGTAATATAAAAGTAAAGCCTCGATCTATCATGCTAACTTTTCATATTGTTTTCCCAAAATAATATCGAATATATAAAACTTTTAGTCCATTGCTATAAAGATAAAATATTGTAAAAGTTTCCTCCGTAACTAAGTTCACGTTTCTTACAGAAATAATATAATTTATTAATAGTGATCTTACGATATAGTCAATCAAACTTTATTAATTTATTAGAGAAGAAATTAGAAAGTGATCAATAATGATATCAATATGATTTAAGGTCATTGTGATCTGTTAAATTCGTAGCGTGATTCATAGATAAAGCTATTGAAATACAATGACGATTAATGTATTTACTTTTAACACAAGATATTTTCATTCATATTTTGAAATTATTGTCCTTAAAATTCGCTTGTTTATGAATTCTAGTACCTACCACTTATAATTAATTAATTATTGGCTCTTACTCTCTTACAGATAGGTTGGTATTATTCTTAAAATCGGTTGAAAATTCAACCGATTCAAGTCATCTTTTACATAATATAAGCCTAAACTTGCTTAAAAAGTGTGAAACAGCAAGTGAAAAATATCAATTCACACGAATAATTTTGAAACGAAACTAGAAGCTTTGTCTCAAACTTTTAACAGTTTCGGGGTTAGTAGGCTGCTACTTAAACAAACTCAATATAGGTTTATTAATATTCGTAGTTCATATAAAATATGAATGTAAAATTAAAGGTGTGTTATTTTTACACAACTTTAGAACAATATTGCTTTAGGACACGCGATTTATTTTAAATAAAGCCATAAATTATAACTAAAAACATGTTTATAAAATGCTGTATGGTTTATAAACATGCAAATCATATTATTTTTGATTAGAGTAGTATTGTCGTATGAATATAGATATAGGTCTTATAATGTATAAGACATCGTGATTTAATTCTAAAGCAACGAAACCTTGTTGTAATTTATTCTTACCAACCTTTTTCCAATGTGATCGTAAGCGAATATCCCATTAATAAGGCGGGGAGTAAAATACTTATTAATGTACATATTATATACCAAAGTGTACAAATATGCGATGCACTCTATCACTAACATAGTCTAATACGGTACGGTACTTTTACCTGATGCGGTAAAAGATTAGGACAAAAAAACAACAACTATATTACTATCTCTAGAATACCTGCTATAGGTATTTGTTATGAATAATTCTTAAATGTACAAGAGAATAATGAATAACTTCCTGCTTAACTATATAATTAAAGTACCCTACAAGTGTGCAATATTATTTATTATCTGTGTATAAATTTTCATAAAAACGATTATGCTTAATTACAGGCTGCATTTCAATACTTATACGATTATGGCTTCTCTATATTTAATTATTATCCGTTTAATGAATGGCCTTAGCTTTATGTTTTATCAACACTTCATGAGTATGGACATGTGGCCTATTTTACTTATCCTTCCCATTGTTTTATACCACTATTTGATAAGCTCTTAGTAATAGGTATACAATATTGCAAAATTTATAACCCAAATATGTGCAGATTTATCGATTAGTGTCTTATTTAGGTCAGTGTGTAATTTGTATACATAATAGATAACATAGTTTTATCTATCAAATTAACGAGAATATGGAAGATAGTGCATTCATGATTCAAGTACATCGTTCATGGTTGTCTGATTATCTTGTATGGTCAAACCTTGTTCATTAAATGCATACAATTGTAAGAAATTAGACTAGTGTAGGTAAACATGTACCTAAGTTTGCGGGTACAGCCTTCGCTTACAACAAACTAATTAAATATTTAAATTTCCACCAATAAATAAAGGCAGGATTTATTTATTACAGAGATAGGCATCAACGTAGTAGTTCGCTACTTTTAAAAGTAGGTATACGTTCGACACACTCAATGTGTGTTATTTAAACCAAATAACCTCAGGCTCCCACAGCCCACTTAAATAAAATTAAAGTGAAGAATTATTTTATTTGTACAAAACAAATAAATGTATCTTGCGGCCATATTTAATCAATACCTCGTATTATCCCTTCGTCTTTATTGACACGAATGTCAAATACTATTACGCGATTTCGCCGCTGGTAAGCCATTAAAACTTTGTGGTACTCAAAAGTTACCAAATGCTTATTTTCAAGATTTTCTTCCTCAGGGCCCCGACGAAAACTTTTTTAATATCGAACCCTTTTTATTTATAAACGGTGATTCAATAACAGACAATAGTCATACGATTCAATACTACGGTGGTTTTATTAGCGGGTTGTAAAAATTTATATTTCCAAGAGACACCGACCTGCGTGTCGATATGAGCCATTTTGATTTTAATGCTGAGGGGAATTCGCTTGTAATCACGTCGTTATATTATTTAATAGTTATTTAATAGTTAGTTGAGTTGATTGTTCATGTATCTGCGAAGGTGTTTAAAATGTAGAGGTTATTTTTTATTAAACTTAGTTGAAATTAAGATTAGGAATTTAGATTTGACGTATGTATCTGGCTCAATTGTATATTTTATATCTGCTTATTAAATTTCGAAAATATAAAATTAACTTGTCTTTTATAAAATTGTAATAGTAGATATTTTGTACAATAATGGCGAAGAAGAAATAATCACCCAACCAAAAATGCCAAGCAATCAATCCCTGTAATAATGTATCAAAAATACACACTGAATTGGAAATCTCATTAATTGTCGATGAAGGGGAATGCAATCGTAATACACAATTTTGCAAAATGACCGCGATGTGGAGCATTTGGTAGCACGTCACTTAATTGCCAATTCAAGCCGGTTGGAAAAACTGCAAGCTGCTGTTCAGTTGTAACGAACAATAATCAAAATTGGTTTATGCCTTGTAGTGTTCTTTTGAAACGTTTTCATTAATTTACATAGAGTATAGCATGTTCGTTACACTATTTTTTCCACTTAAAATTATAAAGTATGTTAGTTTCATTAAATTCCTTTTCTTGACGGCGTCGTCGTTAAAGTAAACCAAATAAATCGTGTGATATACCTAGTTTTATGTTTAAATGCATTGCTTTCCTTCTTCATTTGTGGCAATTAAAATATAATTTCTAAACGCAATACGTCAAGAATAAATTATTTTCCATTTAAGTTCCTAGCAATTGTATGGAACTGGGTTAAGTAGCATGTAAGTAAATGCTTAAACTTGACCTGTTAAATGAAAAATCTCAATGTTCCTTATTCCTTTTTAATACCAATGAATTCGTACCTTGATAATTGGGTCGGCTTTAAAAAGGTGTATCGTTTAAAACGATAATTGGATAGCAGTATCAAGTGGTTTGGCATCAATTTACAAAGATCTTTCCATTTTCTCAAAAAACCCTTAACGTTGATTTTGTGGAACTGAAGTATCCCAAATTCATGAATATAATAATTTATTTAAATTCCGGTAATCATATTTTGGTCTTTTCATCGACCTTTTTTACATACTAACAAAAGAAGGTTCCGCATTTATAAATGATTTATTTAGATTTAAAAAGCTGATTAGGTATTTCGAATATATTTCTATTGCAGCCCGCATATTTTACAATAATTTTCATTTAAGTATGCTATTGAATCTCAATAACTATACATTTAATAATAATAATAAATCATAATTATAATAATTTAAATATTTTATAATAATTTAAATATTTTATTATAATTATGATTTATTTAAATTATGAAATAGTATACCTATTTACCTTCTTATTGTGTTTACAAAATTTGCGACACATTTTTATTATATTTACAAAAATATACCTGTAATACTGAACATTATAATATGTGTGATACTTTTATCATGGTATATTAGCTGCTGATATTTTCCAGTGACCTATTTAGTATTTAAGCCTGAAGTTCGATGCCAATCACTGATAATCCCTTAATCTAAAGCTGAGTTGACCAGCCAACTACTGAAATATATAATATTAGTGTCTATCAATAAAAAGGGTAGTCCTTAACATCTAGATACATTTCTTTTACTGTAAACAGTAAAAAGAATCATTAAAAGCAAAGTTACAAGTAAGTTAGAGTTCGTTTTTTTTAAAGTGCTTAATAATAAGGTAGTTGAACTAATTTTGCTGGATGTTTTTTAGAAAGTGATTATGACCTGGATATGCATGTTTAAATTTAAATGCATATTATCAATATACGAACAATGCCAATGCCATTTTGTAAAATATAAGCTGCCGGTTAGGTAGATACTAAAAACGAGAGTACGATACAGCATATCTACATTTCTTATCGGGTTAAAATTACAATTAAATTGAATTAAAGTATCTACAATTTTTTTTAACCAACTTATAACCAGTTCAGATAACAATCGCTTTTTTGCCCTGAAAATATGTAGCTCGCTTCATTTTTAAATAACCCTAACACTGTAAAGGTTGCAGTTATATTTCACCGAAGTATTACTCAGAAGTCTCAACCATGAACATAATGGAGTACGTCAGGTGCACCAGTTTATGGCTCGTAATCCAAGGAAGTGCCTTTGTATCATTAAAAACTAACTTTGTATTGAATTTCACGTCATATTGAACTTCAATAGAAATAGATATGGGAATAATTATTAGGCTATAACAAAAGAATTTGTTATAGCCTTTAACAACATTTAAAGGCTATAACAAATAAACAACATTTAAATTGACATCAATAAAGAAAAGAGTGGCTTTCTTTTTGCAATGTCTGATTTAATGGTGAAATTAAGTACTTATGATATGGTGTTAAAAAGGGATTGAATGACAGAAGGTGTATGTAATCAAAAAAAAAATAATAAAAAAAACAACATTTTATTTATAGCAAAGTAACACTAGTACCTCAGCGGTTATGCCTCCCAGTTATATAAAAAGGTCAAGGGTTTTTAGACTATACGAGCATATAAAAAGTTTGCCAATTATAACTTTTTTAGTTTATCTGTACATTATTCTATGCATCTGTAAAGTACCAGATTGAAGATAAGATCTTCTCTCAATCTTATTGAAATAAATGATCAGATATCTGCCAACGCATACTATATAGCCAGCGCAGTGAATTATAACATAAAACAAAAGGACATAAAGGATCTGCAGCATCTGCTACTAGATATTGAAGCATATTTAGCTTATATTTGTAACACAGTACCGTAGACTACAATGAGCACAATTTCCAAATTTCTATTGAACGCTATCTGTAAGGGATAAAATATAAGATATGAGATTGGGATAAAGAGATATATTTATTATTAACTTTAATGGGATGAGATTGGGATGGGGTTTTATGACGCACCGGGCGGAGCTCCACTCCGCCCGGTGCGGAGACCGATGGCGAACTGAACTGTGTGTTAAAACTTAAAATAATAATTAATACAATATAATAAAATATGCACCATCGACGCATTGCATTCCGGGAACATGTACCTATTGTCTGTACGATTAGGTAATCGTACATGTTCCCGGGGGAGAAAAAGGTGAAGGTTAGTAACTTGATGAAAGATGAACTTAAAACTAGCAAGGTGATATTACAATTTTGTGTCTATTTACTAAATGATTGTGTTAGTTATGATTACAAGATGAAGATACAATAATTATAAGATTAAGATACATTTGTTCTTTACGATAGGGTTACAAGATTCAGTTACAATTGTTTTTAATAATAGCGTTACAGAGATTCACTTAAGTTGGAAGCACTCGAAAGATCTTGTTTATTTACGCGCACATCACACTCACTATTTCACTAACACTTATCACATAATCACTTTTCACTGGGGTTGGAGGTGGCCGGGCGGGGACCGCGAGTCCGCGACACTGGTCGCAGCCTCCACCGCCGGCTCTGCTGAAGCTCGTTGACGAAGCAATTGTTTCCAAAACGTTATTATTTCCACAAACAACCAGTTAATTTGGAGATCGATATATTTATAATATGATTTATTGGAGCAATTTCTATTGCCACAAACTCGGAAGTGGTATTTAAATATTGCTCGACAGCTTTTTATGAGAAAAGACTTGAAAATCTTTAGTTTTAATAGTAGGTACAACCCTCCATAACGCTTAACAAACCCGCTTTTGTTTTAGCAACGTAGTCTACTCTGTCGATTAAACCACATATCAAATGAATCACTAATAAATTAAATGTTATTATAATATTCCATTTCGCCGAACTCGTGCGCACGCTGTAATATTATAGCTTCGCATTGTGTAATGTGTTCTCTTATCATAAATATCATGGTACATAATATTTTGAGATATGAATTCTATGTTTTCGAGGTTTTAATTTCTTCCTTATCATAGTCGGTAGATTCATTAATAGTATTTATATCATAGTATTTACGAAGGTAACAGTGAGCTTAACAATAGATCGTTTCATAGTAAGATAGTAAGATAATTATAATCATCACATTATTTTATAATGTAATCTCATCTTGTAAAGGGATCAAAGATTTTCGATATTTCGGACAAAAATTGTCGCTTTGTAGGATTTGAGATCAATTCCGCCGTAAACCCGTACTTAAATTAGCGCCATCTAAAAATTAGGATTTGAAGATCATGTTGCAGATTAGGCGCTCTATACATGAGATCATTAAGGGTTAATTCATTTAAGGTTTTCGAGGATGCTTCGAACACAATTCCCAAGGCTGTAGTTGATGACTCCGCGCGTAAGGTGCGCGGTAGGTGGCCACTGGGCCTTAAGTCGGCGTGCGACACACAGGGTATCATATGTCCGAGTTCTTTGTATTCCAATATGAATAGCTTATACTCGCGTGCTAATTGACGTTGTTTTATTAATTTGTTTTCTAGTTGCATAAATTAGGCGATACATTTAAGATTTTGACGCACCCAATTTTTCTTCAAAATTTTCTTTTAAAGGTCTTCCTGAGATAGATTTAAAGTAAGATTTAGAGTAAGGTACATCCTTCATTTCCCATAGCTGCTGGATGTTGCTATTTAAATTAAGTTTACATTGATATATTGACGAGGTATTTTTAATTAAACTTTGTGATCTGTAAGCGCTCTTATGTTAAGGTGAGATCCATCTGCTGTTTGAACCTTGATAATTGCAGTAGCTAGTAATAGGTATTTCACTGGGGTCACATGGAGGGGATACTAATGTGTTCATATTTTCTTGTTGCTGGCGTAAAGGTTTCGACCGAGCCCCGTGTAACCTTGAACGTGAGGCTTCCGGTGTCATATTTTGTGACGTGAAACATTCATGTAAAAGGGTATTATGATTTTTATTACATTGCTTACACAATATCTTTGAAAAGCATTTCATTCCTTCGTGGTAATGTAGGCAGTTGAGGCAAAGTTTCATGTTTTCAACCGTTTTTCTTCGCTCATAAGGATGCATTTGTAATAACGTCGGACATGTATAAAGGCGATGTTTGCTGGAATTACACAATGGACACCGCTTGCGTTTTACATTTGTTATATTATTGGTATAAGTTACTTGCGAAATAGCATGATTTGTAGAATATGGGTTATTAAAACTCTGTTCAAATTTATTATTATAACTTTTAGAAAAGGATGATTGATTATTATAGTTTCTTAAATGTGTATGCTGATTTGATGGTTGATTAAATGCTTTTGTAGTGTAGCTTTCATGCTTTTTTCGTGAGGTCTCTAGCGTCATAAACTTGGTTTCTAAATACTGTAAAAAATCTTGCAATACAGGTATTTCTCTGGGCGACTTTAAGGATTGCATATAATCATTGTATGTCCTTGGGTCTAACTTCTGAGATAATATACAAACAAGAAAAGGGTCCCAAGATGATACGTTAATGCCAAGGTTTTCAATTGCATTAATGCTCTCATATGTAACGTCATGAATACGTTTAATATGTTGATACGACTGATATTGAATATTAGGGATATTTAAGAGGTTATTAAGATGAGATGTAAAGATTAATCGTTTATTATCATAACGATGACTGAGAATATTCCAAGATATGAGATAATTGTCGGAGCTAATTTGGAGATGTTGTATCATTTTTTCAGGTTCGCCCTTAACTTTACTCTTAAGAAACTGTAACTTTTGTGCATTAGATAGTGACGGATTATTGTGAATAGTTTCCGTAAATAGATCTTTAAAGGAAACCCATTGCATGTAATTTCCTTCGAATGTAGGCAGCTCTACTTTTGGGGTTGATTTTTCTATATGAGATAGAGAATACATCTTTTTATTGATATCTGTTTTTAACTTATAGTAATGTTTTTCATAATTAGTAAATTGTTCTTCATATTCTGTGTTCGTTCCGCTCAATTCGTTTTCTAATTCCCAATGCAAGGTATCAATTGCCGACCAGCGGATTTGCAAGGACTTTAGGATATCCTCAAATTCCCACTTTTCCGATATAAGATCAAGATTTATGTTTGAAATAGTTCGCAAAAAAGCCTTAAAATTAGTTGTTTGTTTTTTCATAAGCTCTTCCGTTTTATTCATATTAGAGATATTGTTGGGAGGTTTTTCTTGATATTCATGAGAGGTTGACGGGGTGTGAAAGGTTGGAGGTTGTAATTCAGGGTTTTCTAAAGATTTATAATTTTGCAAGGCTGTCTTTATGTTATTGTATTTTTTCTTAATTTGATCATATCTATTGAATGCAAAATACTCATGAGAGTGATCGTTAAAAGATAGAAGTATCATATGGTTGTTGTGGAAGTCTACAAGATATTGTTCTAGCGTTTCTAGTCTTCGTCGTATATAATCGGGAGTCTTTCGCTCCGCTCCATCCTTTTTAAAGTTTATGTGTAGCTTTTCCAATGCATCTATTAATTGCTCTTGGGTAGCTAAAATATCCTCCATCGACATGTTTGAAAATAAGAGATAAAATAACAAAACCTTACTTGGCTAGCTTCAAGTTACGCTTACGCCGCGCCGAGATGTGAATTATTCCGTCGATGTGTAGAGATGCGATGCCTTTCCAGGGCACCAAGGTTGAGATATGAAGATGTGTGGTGCCTTCCTAAAGCACCGAGGTTGAGGTGTGGTGTCTCCCCAAGACACCAGGGTAGAGATGTGAAGATATGTGTGGTGCCTTCCAAAAGCACCGAGGTCGCGATGTGATCACGGAAACCAGAACCACGCACACAAACACAGCACAAACTTTATGCACACTTTTTGTCCCGGTCCCGCAATTCACCGTTTGCTCGAAGGACCAATGCAATGGGATAAAATATAAGATAAGAGATTCAAGATTGAGATATGTAAGATGGGGTAAAAGATAAGATATGAGATTGGGATAAAGAGATATATTTATTATTAACTTTAATGGGATGAGATTGGGATGGGGTTTTATGACGCACCGCACGGTGCGGAATCCGATGGCGAATTGAACTGTGTGTTAAAACTTAAAATAATAATTAATACAATATAATAAAATATGCACCATCGACGCATTGCATTCCGGGAACATGTACCTATTGTCTGTACGATTAGGTAATCGTACACTATCAAAATAGTAGGCTAATAAAAATAAATTATCTATATTAACACGGAGCGCATTGTAGGTTATATTGAAAATTTTATTTATATAATAACCTTTCTCGATACTTCGAAGCCCGTTGCAATTGGAAAAGCCAAAGCAAATTAGATAGTTTTGGCTACTTTCCAATATTCACATTGAAATGAAAAAGCAATTAAGTTTTATGAACTTCGAAATAAGCACATAGGGAGAAATAAAAGCAATTAATTTCTCCAAATTAGAACTGATTATAAAAGTTAATTAACCATGTTAATTGAAGAAATAAATTTAATTATTAAATTGTGATATGTATAAAATTTACATACCCAATGTCAACATACCCAATAATATCTTGTTCCTACTATAAAAACTGAACAGACTTAAACGAATATACCAACAATATTCTTACAGGAGCACTATTATTACAATCTTCGAATTAATAAAAAGAGAAATTTAAAAGCGACGCGAGCATTAATTTCCAAAAATAACTCAAAGATAAGCTAAATACTTTAAATTTTACTCAGAAACCTATAAAATCTATATTTACCAAAGTCTTATAGTAAATAGTGCTAAATCAATCAATTCCCAGAGGTATATTTGATAAGATTAAGGTCTCAGTAATGAGGGTTAGATTTCCATGCCACCATCCCTGAGGAACAGCTTGACAAACGTTAAGTACGGGAAATGGTATAGAAATGCTATGCTTGCACTATATTATATAATGTATGTGTGTTTTTTACATTTTCACGGTTTGTAATTAAAGCATAATTATTATATTCAAGGACATATAATTATGGCCAATAACTGCACTCGTAGTCAAGTATGTAGTTTATATCTATTATTTTTTCAATTAGTTATGTTTAAAAAAATAATAAATAATAACTGTTGTCTAAAATAAATAATAACCACGTGTCTTTATTGTAATTTATTATCTTACAATTCCATACAAATTTTACATGAAGGTATTACTGAATAGAGCAGATTTATGCTCTAATAAAGATAACATATCGTCATAACTAGAGCTTTTTCTATTGTGTGAAGGTGCGAAGCCTCATTAAAACGAAATATGCTCGAGTCGATATATAATACGTGTATGAACTACAAAAGGGGTTGTTATACCCGTTTAAATTTTCTTTAAACTCTCATTTGCTAGGAATTTCTTCTTTACAACTTGACAAATAATATTTTTATTCGGCGCATTATAAAAACGTTAAGGGCAAACGTTAAAAAGGTTGTCGACTTCGTTCAAACGTTTTAAAAGTACTTAGCTGAAGTTTATTGTGAGTAATAGACATTTAATACCGCATAAATTTTTTATCTAAAGATATTAAAACAAAGGGTGGTTGATAAACGGTAAATGTTGTTATTTGAGGATATTTATTACCTTTTATATTACCAGTAGTAAAATTTTAAACTATTATAAACTCATCAGTATTTTATATGTTCATCTTTATGGAAATGGTTTGATTATCATGTACTTACAAAACTGCTGTTGTTTAAATGTCTTCATCCACTCGTAATTATTATGATTAAAAATTGTTACATTATTATATCATGAGGAAGTTGAAGAACAAAAAGGGTTTATTTATGATAATACCTAAATTGAAAAAAAAAATCATAAATATTTGACAACCCATTTCCGAGGTGTGGTTACAAACACTGACACGGGTAGTGAGTGTAACAAATGCAACAATATATTTTATCAGATACAAAAATAAAAACCCGACTAAAAATTTTACTATTAATAACTTGATAACATTTTTTGTAATTTTGAGTCACTCTAAGAAGAATATAACAACATTCATATAAAAATACGTCAAGAAAAATACATACATACAGCGGAAAAACATAAACCTCCTTCCATCGCAGTCGGATAAAAAGAACGTTGTTTGATTCACTAAAATGTTAATAAAGTTATAACAACTTTTCAACGTAACAAACACAAAAGGTTCACAATTCGATACAGTGAACACTCAAGTTAGCTGAAAAGGCATTTCCTGTAGATTTTCATGTGCATGTTCGATTCAAATAAACGCATTCAGGAAAACCCGTTTTAAACCCGATATTCGATCAAAACCAATAACTGTTGGCTGCGCTATCTCAATTTGTTACATTCATCATTTATTCCAAGCGAATGTATTTTCTGCGTAATAATGTGATCTGTTTATAATAAAACGAATCGTTTTATTATGTCTCTTTATAAAACAGCAATTTATTTGTAGCTTTATGTAAGTATATGTTTTGGAAAAGTTTTATTTACTGATTTACTTGTAAAAATATGACATGAACGCGATGAACGATAAGCTGAAACCAACGCTGAAACACATTAAATAAACATACATATATATTTTAAAAAGGTTAATTTTCTCAACATTTTATTTTTCAAAAAGGTACAAACAAAGCTAGGTATCTATTTCATAGATTACCCCTAGGACCGCTTTAAATAGATAAAACTAAAACAAGCTTGGGTATATTTAATTACTTTAAATACAAGCAATCCTCAAAATAAAAACTTTTAAGAAAGCTTTCCATTCAGTGAAAGCTTCACTGTGGAAATAATTTTGTAACGCATTTATGAAAACAAGGAAGATAATAGTAAAAGTTATATTTGATATGATAATATGAAGTATATAAATTAGCAAAAAATAATATGCTTGAGACGAACGAAGACGTAGGCTAGTCTAACATTGAACTTTTTATATTATTCGAATGATAGAAATACATTGTAATATACCTAATATAAACATAATAGTTTTATAAAAATACAGCCTATTCTAAGCCGAAAGTAAGGCTGCTATTGAAACAATAATTTAAAAGATAATTCCGAGTAATACTTCAAATAAATATCCCAGAGGAAATTATAAGCGGCAATTTCCAACAACTGAAAACGATAACCCTGATATTAAGACGATACACAAAAAAAAATCCACTGCTTGGCGGGCGGAGTCTAATAGCTCGCTATCGCGAACGCGGGTGTGCGCGAAGTCATTCTTGCAAACTCGCCGCGCTGCCGCTGGCCGACTCGGGACAAACATGTACATGGAGTCGTCATACAATTATAAAATTGTTATACATATATTTAATTGTTGATTTATTGGATTTATTTTCTTGCTTATAAACAAATAATCTTCTTTTTAACAACTACTTAGACATTATTAATAATTATTATTATTTCGTAATGTTTACATTATTACAAAATAATACAGGTTATAAATAATCTTTAAAATAACAAAAAATATTGTTACTCTGAAAAAATGAAATGGTACTCAATAACGCGGACTACTGAATTGATTTAGATAGAATTTGATGCTGACGTAGATATTACATCATGCCAAGAAATGAAAGGTACTATTTCTGAAAGAAGTTATAAACCCTAATTCT
>CAJQZN010036078.1:0-16137 GCA_907164685.1 Colias eurytheme | reverse complement strand
CATCCAAATCGGTTCATGTGATTAGGAGGAGTGACTGCAGCGCCATCTTCCGGGCCCAATTGTGTTTCCAGATCACCCAGGAACTCAATTTAATATACTTACACAAAATTTTTCGAAATGAAAACTCACATTACTATGTAAATATGAATATAAACCTGTTTTAGTACTAAGCAATTTCCCGCACAGGTGTAGTAAGTATAAATGAAATAAATATCAACATCAAATTTTTTATACAACATACTTATCTACCACCTACTAAGAAATGTAATTCTTGAAATTATTTCTTATTTTTTTTTAATATAATACTACTCCAATGAGCTCCTGTTCCATATTACATCCACCATACTTCTACTAAGTTCACCATGATTTTTTATTTCTTTGCACTTTGTTGCTTTTTGCAAAAAATGGAATCATGCGATAAAACCAGTTGTTAGCGTTGATAACATACATTTTTGACTGAATAAAGGTACTTACGAAGGAGTGGGTTCACATTGTGAACAATCAGTGAGTTTATTTTCCTTCTGGATTCCGGATTTCTGAAAAGATTATCTGTGCTATAAATGAAAAAATCTTACACATTCGTTATGTACTTAAAACAGGGGTACATATCAAACATCGTCTATAATACAATTATCATCAAATTTAAAATAAAACCAACTTACTTCATTAATTTGTTCCAATTGTAAGCATTATTTTTCCTCCAACCTTTATGTTTCTTCTTCTTATTTTCTTTATTGTCCCCATTTGTCTTATCGTGTTGTCACCCTTTGTTACGATTGCGCGAGCGACACAAGTTCCCCGTGTGACGGCCGTAGCGGGAATGACTCGTGCAGCGATCGGGGTAGGAAGGTACAGGGCGGCTCTCGCTATATTGGCTGGTCGCGCGCTAATTTCAAGTATTTCTTGTTTATTTCAAAACCATCGCATATTTCAAAATTCTAACTCGGTAGACGTATAGGTTGTATATTTTATAGTTAATATCCAAAAAGTCGTAACTTTACGTTTGTTATTTTGAAGATGCCAGAGATTAAAAAAAAATAACAATGAGAACTTTGTATTTTTTTTCTATCGAGAAAATATCATGGAATCATGTTTCTAAAACGGTAGACGTATTGTGTTACTATTGAACTTTCTTGTCAAGAATTTTCATCACGACAACTTTAATAATATAAAAATTACGAAGGTTTAAAAAGGGCCGTAAATGTTAGAAAAATTAATTCATCACCTTAAGCTGCTTTTAGCAGCCGTGAAAAACAATGGGAATTTTGTTGTGACGTATAATCAATTTATAAAAATTTCATGAAGATAGCTTCAGCTTATATCTATGTTTTTACTTTGCATAATGTGATAATAGGTTGGTGTGTACCTAATTGGTTTATATTGGTTTAAATTTATTTTTTCAGATGTTAGGCAATGACAAATCAGAACAGTCATAAATTATGTCTGAGACGATAGTAAAAATGGTTTATTCTTACCGAAAACATAACAAGAAACAATAAAAATATGTAATATATTATTCGGGCAATCTATTCTGATACGAGCACATATTCTCATAAACCATTTAAAGCGTTGTAACAAATACTTAAGATAGCGCAATAAATATGACTAGAACTTTCTAAAAAACAACCCTTCAATAAAATTATTGTTTTCAGCAACTGTTCAAAAACATTTTATATTCATATAAGTAATATAATTTTTATTCAAGCATATCTCATCGGGACTGGAATAATATCGTCTATCCGTATATTTAATTCCTTTTATACTGGGAAAGCAGCTAATGTTGAGCGACAGATATGTTTTCCTTGTTTCAGAATCATTGTTTTTTCAAGGAAATAAACATTAAATCATATTATTACATCGCGTACGTTTTTAACTCATTTAATGTAAGAAAATACCTCCTGTTATTGTCGACTATGCTTTGAACCAACTCAGCCATTTCCCAAACAAGGTAGAAACCCTAAAACATTTGTCACACGGCAAATTGCCGCTTCAAGTGCGGTATTATTTTATGAAGTAATTTATTCCCCTAAGTATGTAAAATTATTTTGCTTACTTTGAAATATCAACCCTTTACTAGCAAATTTAAACGATGTCTGCAAAACGTGAGTCATTCAATTGTGTATTATAATCACGATAATATATACTAATTGGATGTGGTTGAGGGTTAATTTATTCTTATTAGAATACGAGTAGGTAGGCTTTATGATGTTATGTTTCATTACAATTATATTTAATTACAATGGCTAATAATTGAGACTGTATTTTTAACATTTTATGGTAATAAGAAAACTCATTGTTAACATAATATTTAATATATTTTATGAAATGTTGGAGTTTGTATAAATTTTCAGCAATTTCCATTTTTTTTTAATTCATCAAAAAATTCCAAATATCAAGACGATGGATTAGGTTTTTCAGAATAGATAAATAAATCACATTCAATACAACTTATTTTTCTAGTAAATTCCGAGTATAGTCTAGTTTTAAGATATAATAGCGAAAGGTTTATCGAATGCTATATTGTTTGACAAACGTAATAGTGGACAGAAAGTTAAAATATAATATGCATTATGTGTATGTAATTATTACGGGTGGTTAATTTTAGAGTTTATAAAATTTCATACCAGATGAAATATGTATTTTTCTTTGATGAAATTATTATGAGCCGCATACAATTGCAATTCACGTGGAGAAATGTAATGAAAGTCATAAATACTCTGTGACGCGTGCGTGGAGATAATTAACGATGTTAACAATATACCAGTAATTATTATATTTATACATTCCACGGTGGAAATAAATAATTTGAATAATATATTTACGTTAATTTAATCTTTTAATGCCCATTTATTGCAGAATTACGGATATTATATCATTTAATACGATGATTTTAATACGCAGTTCTTTATATTTATTATAATAATTCGTTTAGTTAAATTGAATCAAAATAAACTTTTGTTATTTAAGCACTATATCTATATTTTGTGAGATTGCTGCAAAACACTATGTTAATATACTGTAACAAACTAAAACTAATACCAAACAACCATTCACGAAACGTGTTTCGTATGCGATGAGAAACTTAAGTATGTTGTTGTTTTTGTACGATATAGCTTTTAAACATGAATTTGTTTCTAAAAACAATAGTTTACATGTTATATTATATCGAAGAGAATACGCTTAAGTAAATTCAATTCTATAAATTTTAGGTCCCTAAAATATTTTATAATAATTATAGAAAAAGTATAAGTATATCTATTTTGTAATAGAAATCCATTTTACTTAATGTATATTTCAATATTCAGGAACAATGGGCTATAAAAACTAATTTCAGTTTTACAGTCCAAAGATTATTAAAATGGGTTAACTATAAAATATAGATATTGTTTTAATTAAAATACTCACTATACCCCTTAATTAAATAACACAGTAAATGAACTATTGAAACAACGCGATGTTATTTTAACTAAAGCTAACATGAAGCACACCTGTAACTTGAGGGCTCTGACTCATCAACTCGTAACTTAATTATTGAACTCACTACTATCGTTATAACATGTTTTCTATGAATATGATATTGTTTTTTTTTATTTCTTTCATAATAAATTCTCGCCTTCAATATTTTTAATCTGTGCTCACCTACATAAAGCATTGCTCACTTATCTATTCTCTGTGGCCATTATTGTATGCTACTCATTAATCCTGTAAGTATGCAATATCTACATATTTTGCTTTTTTACGTTAAAGCTGGAATTATTATTCTACAATAATAAAAACAAATTCATTGCTAAATTCATATTATGCTATTATGTTAACTCTTTTTCTGACATGTGAAAGCAATACAATCAGGTCGCACAGGTTTTGAGTCCCTAGGGCCTAGAGGCGTAAATGGGGCGGAAAGTAAGACGTCTGACAAAGCATATAAAGCCTGATCGCGTATTTATTCTAAGAGCAAAATCTATTTGTTAAAGACGTGATACGTGTACACTGTACATGGCAGAATAGGAACAAAGGCTTTTGTTACTAGAAAGTTAGTCTGCTACAGACTACTGTACATTAGTACTATATAAAAATGGTAACAATTAAGTTATAAGAGCCACAGAGAGTATCTACTATTATAACATTCTCAATAATTTATCATCGCAAACATTGTTATTATCCATTATGCAGAAGCACATAATATGCTCAACACAATCTAGTTACCCGTTACATGAATTAATAGGATTATCACTAGTTCTGAAAACATGTGTGTATGTTTGGTTAATTTTGGCGTTAGGCGGCAACCGCGAACGGCGCCTACCGCGAAAATAGTAATTAATGAGCTAACCTAACCGACGCAATTTATTTCATCCGATCGACGGTCTACAAATGTTTTGTAAGCGTTATTGGAGTGCTGTGTTGAGGTACTGATTAACTGGTTGAATTGCTAATGTGTTTAGCTTCTAAAAGAAACATTGATAGACGTGAAATTATCAGTTACTTTACATGAATTCAGATATTGTTTGTAAGTTGTTTAATTTGTCTTATTGTTTATATATCTTCTATACAAGGTTTCGAATCTTCAGATTCTTTTCATTTTATAATAATTTACACCAGGATAAATTACGTGCTGCCAATGTAAAAATACGGCATTCATAAGAGTATTATGAACTTTAATACCTAAGTTATAAGATCGTTTAAAATTAATTAAAAAGCAGGGAATAGTTTGAAAGATGTCAGAAACCTTGTTTAGAAGGAAGCAATTAATAGTCTCAGCGATCCATTCCTGTGGCTCCATGTTGTAAGTTCGTAAAGTGGATAAGCTTCAAGTGAATTTGTGAGGAACATTTTATGGGAAGACTGTTGTTATATTCGTGCTTGTAACGGTATTGTAAATGGTACTAGATAGACCAGAGAATAAATAACAAGTGAACTGATTTTTTTCCAAGAATTGAAGAGAAAAAATTTAAAATTTGCGGCCAAATTTTGACTGGAAATCTAGTCAATATATATTCTCCTAATTTAAGTAGTAAAAAAAACTTTTTCTTTTAAAAAAAAGTTTCTTAAGCTAAAACAAATGCAGTATTATTTCATCTCTACAATTTCGCATCGTCATTGGAAATCTTTAATGAGCTTGCTGTCAATAGCAGTTAATATCATAAGATCAATTTAGAAGGGACAAGGGGATATGAGAGAATTAATTAATTATGTTATGCTCTTAATAAACTATTACCGTGTATAATAATAGGTTAGTAGCGTATGTAGTAAAACTATTAAAACATCATAATATAAACACAGCGCTAACTTTCTGAATTTCAAGAGATAGTATATACTTTGCTTAGGCAGACGAGCACTACCTATATTTAGTGTTGAAACTTTATTTTTCATTTTATTTTTGCGGAATGTTGATCTATTTTCAAGTAATAGTGGAGTAAAAATAAACAGCAAGAAAAATAATTCCTTGTATGACATTATGCTGTCCTATTATAAAGTCATATCTAATACAAAGGAAGACCTTTACACGACTTCCTCTACGAGCCTATTATAAAAGTAGATACTTTAAATATATACTGACAGGTGAATGAAATTGCTGCAACAACTTACAATATAACTTACAATAAGCAAAGGTCAGAGGTATATTATGAAACATTGTTTCCACAGATGCTTGCACGTTTTAAATTAAACTCTTTATATATTTAAGCTGGAAAAGTCAAGTGAGACTTAACTGGTCAAGTAAAGAGCAAATGAGCAGAAATGTGGGTTGAATGCGTTCCCTCTTAATGAGAAAGACAAGCATAAAACGCGGTTTATTTTACACTTAACGCCTACTATATCTTTCGATGAATTTTTTATACAAAATTATGGGCTAAAGGCCCATTTTTGGTTTTAATGTCATAATAACTTTGTATAAAGCGAGTTTTTTTATACAGTTAACACGCTACTTAACCTTAATATGGTTTTAATAGAGTGGCGTGAATAGATGCGTATTAAATTAATGTATTTGGTTGATTTTCTAAAGCAGCCCTCTGCGCCCTGCCCGATCGAATAATTCATTCACTCCCTGAATGAAGTACGCAAAGAAAATACAACTGAATAAAATTGTAATATTAAGAAAACAAAAGTTGATATAGAAAAAATATTATTAAAAAAGTAAAATGGCTCTCACGTTCGTAGTTCAATTTCGTTAAATAAGGAAGCACCCTGTTGGCATGTGTTAAAATATACACCCGAGTATTAGTTGTAATAAATTGCGCAGCATATTGCTGAGAATCTGTTTGGAGCTTTTTGAAAATAATTGATACGTTTATGTTCTCAGCGTGATATTGCTTCTCATGAATGATGGTTACTGGGGTCAAAGCTAGACATTATATTTATTTTATATATTTTTTTCAGAATTACCTATCACTTACCTACTTAATAAAAGTATGTATGAGTCGACTGACACATAACTTATGCTGGTGATGGCCTATTTGCAGCTTAATCTTTTTTTATCACAAATATATTTAATACCCCTACGCAAAAACTGTTGATCGCTTCTATTTGAAAATGTGTAGAGATAGATTATTGCCTAGTTAAGCTTTTTTACTTTTTAATTGCGTGTCCGAGTGAGCTGATAAAAAAAAAAATCATTCATTCATTCATTCAAAAAAAAAATAATATTATTTTTCATTTTACTATGACCTTTTTTCACTATTTAAATCATAATAAATAACTATGTACTGAAATAATAATAGATATTGATACATTCAATATAAAAATTGAAATATAATCCACCAAATATTATTAGAAGAATTCAATAAAATACCCGCACTACAGTCTAGAAATCTTCAATATCGGCAATCGTATCAAAAGATTCAAAGGCTATATTTATTTTTCTTGCAACGCATTGAAATGTTTACGATCTTTGAACCAGTTGAGCGCCATAAAATTGCCCGAAGAATATATATGATAAGAAAATAGACGCTGAGGAATTCTTATAAGGCTTATATTCCTGTAAATTATTTGAAAGAGCCTGTATGTGGTTATGGTTAGGGAGCCAGGTGCAAATTTGGTTAACTATTTCCTCTCAAGAGATAATTCGTCAGACGCATGAGAGTATAGTATTATAAAGCCTCGTGAACGTCAGCTGGCGCTCGGTTGGGGGGGTGAGCGGTTGTAGCCTCCCACGCACATAGGAAAAAAAATACATTCATTCATTCATTTCCTCTCAGCTAAAAATTTGTCAAATTGTAGCTAACCCAATATCTCAACGAAAAAAAATAGTCAGCTGGTTACAACATGGTGTATTATACGTCAGCTGGTGTCTCGAACATGAAAGTTAAATTTAAAGAAAAATTTATTTTCCGTTATTTCCTCTCAAACAAAAATTTACCTGATGATAGCTTATATGTAACTGTGGATAAATATATATGTCAGCTGGCTGTATCTTGGTGGAAAAACCGTCAGCTGATACGGGAGGCTACAACCGCTCTTCCCCCCAACCGAGCTCCAGCTGACGTTCACGAGGCTTCATAATACTATACTTTGATGCATTTTACTAATTACCGCTTGAGAGGAACTTGGTCATAAAATCTGCTGCTGGCTCCCGGACCATTAGCGTTTCTGCTGTAGCTTTTCTCTTTTGATTTTTAACGCTATTCAAATGCAGTTAACATTTTGAACAATAAACAAGTATGCTGGTAAATAAATTTCATGAGATATTGGACTTGTCTTAATTTTTCATTTCCATGATTTTTATATCTTCTTTTTTGATCTAAAGTTAATATGATGTTATAGATTAAAGATTAGCCATTATCTCAATAACTTATAAAAATAAATTATTTCTTAACTTAAAAATATAGAGCAAAGATGATTTTTGAAAGGGAATTTTTAATTTTTTTTTATTAAAATGCCGTATAAATAAATGGGAATTGGAAATATCATAACACAGTTTTAGATTTCTTGCTTCGTTAGAAAAATATGTTTAAGCGAACAGATTTCATAACAGATTTCTCAGATTCCGAATGAAAGTGTTAAAATAAAAAAAGTCGAAAAAAAGAAATTGCTCCCGCCTCCAAGAGATAGCGACTGGCGTTATCGAGCTGTGAATTAAATATAGAGGGAAATGTATGGAAAAAGCGTGCAACCATAAGTTGTCGTTATAAAAGATATTGGCCAAACATGGGCAGATATCTGAATATTTGTGATTTCATTTAGTCAAACACAAATAATATGCCTGCAGGGAACATTGAAAAACAAAATTTGCAGAGATATTATGCAAATAATAATGGGTCGTGAATCGTAATGGATCACCAACCCTACCTTGCCATCAGAATACGTAGCGTATGGACAAAAAAGTGATCCTATAAGGTTTCCGTTTTTTCTTTTTGTTGTTCGGAACTCTAAAAAGAAACAAAATTAACAAGACGTATGTTTTGATTATGTTTATACATAGTTTATTTTATTTATTATATAGGTGCCAATAGTTTATAACTACTTCTTAGTCGTTAGTATCTGCCTTTATTTGAAATAGTATCGTCTAGTAAGTTAAATGTATAAAGGTTTTTATGGTCGTGTAGGCTAAGTTTAAATCCTGTCTAGTTTATTTTATACATTTACTAGCGGTCCGCCCCGGCTTCGCCCGTGGTACATATGAAAAATAGATGTTGGCCGATTCTCAGACTTACCCGATATGCACAGAAAATTT
This sequence comes from Colias eurytheme, assembly GCA_907164685.1. NCBI lineage: Eukaryota > Metazoa > Arthropoda > Insecta > Lepidoptera > Pieridae > Colias > Colias eurytheme. The sequence continues at coordinate 7,472 of CAJQZN010036078.1, read as the reverse complement.
CATGAGAATCGGTCCACCCGTTTCGGAGGAGTATGCAGACTAACATTGTGACACGAGAATTTTATATATAAGATGAGAATTTTATATATAAGATGTTAAAACACTATAATATTTTAATGTAAATTTTATAAAAACGTATCTTTAACTTTATTATTTGCTTTCAGAATTTAAACGTACCTCTTTAATATAAAATTTATTCAAATGAATATAAAAGCATTTTGTAAGAGTAAAGGCTGAAAAACAAACGCAATTAAGATGTTCAAACATTTATTTAACAATCAAAGGTTAGATTTATTTTTCTATTAAATATAATGAGATAAGAATACTTTCATTAAATATTAAATAAGATATAAACTTGATATAAATATCTTGTTCAGAGACAGTTTTGTCAAGGCGACGAGTTGTTAATAAATTATGTACGCTCTCGTTTTAGTGGGAAGCGTATTTATAGAGCACGAGCAAAAAAAATTACTCTTTGTTACAATTGTATGTACATTTTGAAATAGAAATTCTGCAGTGCTAACCGATACAATTTTATTTGTAAAATGGTTTTTTTTTATATTTGTTATGATCATCAGAACTTCGTATAATTTATTTAAAGGCATAGGATTCTATCTAAATCTATTTCTTAAACCGAATTGATATTTTTAATTTAAGCTAGCGGTCCGCCTCGGATTCGCCCCAGGTTCATGTTTACGTTTTCTCTCCATAAAAACCATCCTCGAACTTCAAGAAATGTTAAAAAAAATGATTAACGAAATTGGTTCAGCCGTTCTCCAGTTTTGCGCCTAGCAACACTATTCATTTTTATTATATAGATAGAGATTCGTCACAGAACTAAAAATATAAAGCTCTTTTAATCGCTTGTTATTCCAACTATTATGACTAAAATTGATATGTCCCACTAAGATAAGATTTAAATACTTTTCGAATATTAATTCTTACTTAGTTGAGTATGAATTTCAGAAAGTTCTCATTGAATTATATTTCTTGGGAAAGACATAAATTCAGTCGATTTATTATCATGACCCAATTCATGCTTCATACTTAGAACTAATTTAATAATTTCTAATAACATAATATGTGATAATAATCACATAATAATATTTCTTGTATAACCATACACTGCGTTATGAATACGAGATTCTCTTCATAATAAAGATTTTTACCAAAGAAAAAAGCTTAAATGATAACATTTTAAGATACACAAATAAAGAATTATATTTCATACAACTGCGTTTCATACAAGAAAAATTGTATCTCCGACAAACCAATGTCACAGTTTGAATGCGTCGTTGCTTCAACCTATCTTTATCTATTTTGTTAAACCTAAAGTACGTAGGGTCGCTGCAATAAAGATTATACAGGGTATAACCCCTACAAAAAGGTTTGGGTTTAATTTGAAAGCGATAGTTGGGTAAAATGGCAAAAAGCGGTTGTTCCTAAGAAACGTCATCAGTCTTGCAGGCGCCCGACAAGTTCCATCGATTTTGTTCATTCCTACGCTTGGGTCGTGCAAAAAGCAGAACTTAGTTATAAGTTCTGGTGAAAAAGTCATTTTTCAAGGCACTTTTTGTCCACGCCATGTACGTAAGTTTTCAATTGATGTGTGACTGAGTAATAAGAAAAAATATTTTAGTTTCTTATGATTCTTTGAAAGGTTTATGATTGTTAAGATTCTAAAAATGGCCTTCTAATAAATTCATATTTTATTTTTATAATAATACTGCTACCTTTCCTAAATACAATTCGGTTAGAGATCTTAGATTAAGTTCTTTATTTAAAAATATTAATAAACTCTTTGAAAATAGGTGCCTACGTATTTATAGTGTCAAGCTTAGTGCCAAATTTAGTACACTATAATTGATCCCAGTCTGTGAAATGTAATGAAATGTGCATTCAGCTTTAAATATCTCTGACCTTTCAACCCACACATAGATATAAGTCTTCTTAATATTTCAACTTCCTAGGTTAAAGTTCAAACAGTTTAATCTATTGTCTCCGAATATCAAACAGGTTTCAGGCATATTATAAAATCTAATTTAGTAGCTAAATTGCAAGGTTTTGTTACATCCAGGGAATATAAAAATGATAATTATATGAAAATCTGCTTTTATTTTAATTCTCGTCTTTATCGAAATTTTCACTTGCTTATAACTTAAGCACAATTAATATTTACCTACACCACATAATACTTTCACTAAAAATTTTATTTTCTAAAACATTTAAGCCAAGATCTCGTCTAACTTTTTTTAAAAGGTGCTCTATTCATGATCTCTCTTGGGGCGTAGTTTTTAAAAAGCTGAAAATTTAAACTACAGTTTAACGTAAGAAGAGAAAAAAGTATATAAATTAGGCCATTCAGAGCTCAGGATTGTCCATGATTCGGATCAGATAATGCCTTGGGAATACTGCGAAGTTTTTATTGTTAACTCCAATATTAAACAGGCATATTATACAACAAAATGAAGCAAGCTCTCCAAGTATTTTACCAGAATTTCAATACAGTTGGGTTCTTTGTTTATGTAATACTAGATTGGTAAGATTTTAAGAAAGCGATTTCTTAGATACGACACTGAATAAGAGTGACAAAGGTCAGAGAATTTTCTATTATCCCGAGAGACGAAAAGACACTGTGATTTCCATACCAATATTAAATGAAATTTTTCTATTATAGTGTTTGTTAAATTCGTACTAGAAATACATCATATAGCTTGATTTCATGTTCATTTTATTTTACATTTTTTTAACCATGATTAGTGATAAAAAATTTAAAAGCATCTTGTGTCTATTCACTATCAATGTCAAGATGTAATTAGTTTGATAAATATAATGTTTTCTGGGCGAATACTGTATGAGTTTAGAAATTTGATAAATCTCATACAAAAATATCCCTTTATTCACAGTCACATGCGACCATAAAAATTATATATGATCTTGTATCTTTGGATATGTTCCAGAAGATTCTCTATTTATTTTCCTGTCGTACGCATGTGATTTCCTCGAAGCTTTAAGAAAATTGCGTTTGGTGACGTCACCGCATTTGCAACTTACGATTGACTGGTATTGCAATATGCATGGGAAAAGGCTGTGACGTCATTGGCGTGCTAATTGCATTGAATATCGGTTTTGATATCCAGTTACTTGTTCGTAGGGGATGAATTAAAAAGTGAATTATAATATTAAATGAAAAATGGAGGAATGGAAAATTGAACATTGGGTTTTAATATTATGGGTTTTGTAGGTACGATGTATTGATATCAAGTTAGAAATAATGAATGCTACTTGAGAAATCTTATAATTTTGATGTTTCTATACAATTACTTTAAAACTTAGGTACTTAAACACAAGACAAGTTACCTACACCAAGCAAATGTGATAAATTCACACACGTTTTCTAATTAAAACATGAAAATCTCTTCTACGAAAGTCATACAAGAATTGAAAGGATGCTTGCGTGCAGACGTATATTCAGTTAATACTAATAATAAATAAGTCGCTGAACGTACAAATCGAGTCAAGTACACTCGACAACATGTTGAGAGTAAACAAAGAAGAAATTAAGGCCATTAAGCGGAGAGAAAACACGCTATGATACGATTTATGGCGCAAATACATCGATGAGGAGTTACGTTGAGAGGGGTACAATTTGTTCCGATTTATTGCTAGAATGTCGCGGATTTGGCAAAAATAATATGGCATTGTGCCAACTAAATCTAAGGCCTTGTCCAGTAAGCGTGAATTCACAGTGTATTTAAATACATTGCTTCTCGTGTGATCTATTTCGACGTAGGTACTTGGCTGTTGTAACCAGAAATGTACATCGACAAATAATATGTAAAACAATGGCATTGCAAACGCGTAGGTGGAGATTGTTTTTCTCAACATGTTCTCAACGAGATTTTCTATGACACTGACGTCATTTATTTTTGTCAGCAGCGTAGCTAGGCATCTACACAGCATCTATCTCAAACTTTATGTAATAAGGTTTAGATATTTGAATGTCATATTTGTGTCATGTAATCGATACTTAGTAGACGTACATCATTAATTTTTGTAATTATGATAAATTTTAATTATAATATATATAATTGTAATTATAATAAGAAATTTTAACGTTATATTCCAAGAGAATATTATGATCGAAAATACCCTGTATTGAATATTATTTATGATCTTCGACAAAACCCTTCCAGCCTCACGTCTAAATACCTATAGCTTATAAAATCAAATAATTAGCTATCGAACATGCTATCTTTATACGAAATTCAGAAATTATTGTTTTGCTTTTCTGTGTAGTCCATTCATGGCCGATACTGATAAAGCACTGGCCTTCCGTTACTCATCATTCATTCCAAACGTTATCATAGTTTTGCAAAGGCCAACTTGTAATGTTAACCACTCCTAAAAGTTGGTGCCTGAAAACAGTAGCCTATAAACTGATTAATGTAGGGTCTATGTGAAACAAACTTGTGCGGAATAAAGAGTTCAAGTGACTTTTGCAATTAACTATTGACTTTATAATCACCTGCCTAATATAATCAAAATTTTAATTCAACGTAAATCACTGAAGAACAATCAATACACTAAGCTACAGACCGAAAAAAAATCTTATAAATTATAAATTGTTTCATAAAATTAGCTCGGCATTTTCTGTGTAAGCAGAAAAACTTTCAATTTTATATTATCTATTTCAACTTCTTAGTTCTTTTATTGTATTAGTGCGATGTTAGGTTATCTAGAGCAGCATAAATAATTTACACATCTAAGATTCACCTACATTAAGAATAGCCTTTCCAAATAACGTCTGGGAGAAAAAAGTAATTAGGAAATTCAAAGGAACTCATTATATCCCTTTACATTACTAAAACGTAATGAACTTGCGTACCTATACGTAAAGGTAGATCTTGAACTTAGATTACATCCTTTCATATCAAAGTACGGTCCTATGTTTAGTGCCTAAAATAAAATAGACCGATTTAGAAATCTTACTTTAAACAACTAACGTAAAAGCTAGCAATAATATGGAAGTAATTCATTACCATAATTTTTGGGAACATTTTGAGCGAATGCCATTAATTATGGGGCTCATGTTCTACACAAGCATTGCTAACTTTTTAAACGAGATTAAGCCTTCCCAAAAATTCCTATCAATCATCTTTTTTCTGGCATAACGAAAATACTTTTAAAGGCAAAATTTGTAGCTATTTTGTATATATTTTCTGCTTCGTTGTGTTTAATTTGATTTGAATAACCGCATGATTAAACTTTCTTGGAGTGAATATTGTTATTTATGAGAATAGAAGCTTTGAATATTCAAAATGTACAAAATTATAAGAGAACTTTAGAGAGAAATATCCGTAAGCTATTTAAACTTTACCAACTATCAATACAAAGTATGATTTTTATTTTGCTCTTTTCCGTTTGCCAGATATATATAATAAGAAATTTTCTAATGTGGACATATTTAAGACTTCTCGCTCAAATTTTAAAAAAGAAATCACTTTTTCCAATAATTCATAATAACTAATATATATAATATAGGCTTCAGTACTTAATTTTTAGTTACTTAAAGTATATACATACATACTCTCATCTACACACTCACTCACAACAAACTACACACCATACCTACACCTACACTCTCACAATAGTATTTTGTTTATTATTTTAACGTATATCTTTTCCTCCTACTTTCTTCTTAATTTTCTTTGTCACATGTTTATTATAATAATTCTATTAATGGAATTCCTTTTTATTGGCGTATTGTTCAATTATTATGTAATTATTGTAAGAATAGCTGTAAGGAAGCAGAAATAAATAAATAATAATAATAATAATAAATATTTTGGGTACGAATACAGAATAAAGTTAAGTAAACTGTGGCTAGTAGTCAGCAAATAAATACAATAATTATGAAATACATTAATGGATCGACTGATGAATTTGTCTATATCAGAAAATAATAATTTCAGCTCATCAATCATACACAAAAATGAGCATATACACTTATTGTTAATATTCATATACTAACACATAACATATCAAAACTTACGTAAACAGAACTTAATCATGTAAATTATGTCAAATTATTTTGTCAAATGTGTTAAATATTTATTACCAAGCATTTTTAACTGGATTATGTTACTGTGCTTATATGATGGAAATTCGTTATTTTTCACTTCAACTTGATAATTTTCATGAAATACTGCCACTTATGTTTAACATGTAGTATGTACATATAATCTAACTTACATTATATTTGAATATGGTTTATAAGTTTATATACTTGTTATATAAAGCGTCAATCAACGTAATTAATTACTGCTGCTAAGCTGTAATCTAAAACAACTATAATTACCTAGGTACCTTATCATATGTAATAACGGAAATTAAACCTACTATAATATTTTACTAAATATAAGCTGATGTTACCTACTGAAGTTTTCTTAAATAGATTTAATAATTAAATATGTTACAACTGTGTGAAAAAGGTGTGAAATATAATAGACAACTAGAAACAATTTATTTTCGATTTATTATAAGTTGGATTATATTCTTATTTTAATAAGTAACTACGATATTAATTATAACGCCACACTTAAATTTAAACTAAAAATGTCACAATGTCGTCATAATGAGCCTGATATTTTTTTTATTAATTTTATTGTATTTCATTTATTAAATAAAAGACTGTGTTTGATATTTCCTTTGTTTATTTCATAAGTAGAATGGGCACAAAAGGTCAAAGTTTGAGATTAAAATATAGGGTGTCGCTGTGAAAACTAAATTCAACTTTAATGGCTACGAAGTGTTATTTTATCCTGGCTTTTGAAGTTAAATTATTTTATACGCAATGAAGCGAAATATTAAAGTATGAATGAAATTTAGACACAATTTTTTACATTGAAACTTTGTAAGGCTTATAAAAGGGCTAGTTGTTCATAATCTATATTTTCAGTAGTGGTGCTTTAAACAAAGGGAACAAAGCCGATGTAGAGTATTGTAGAGTTCTATTTATCTCCATTGTATGGTGGTATTTCAATTTTGTTCGCCGTTGAGATTAAGAAATGAGTACTTCCTATTATTTAGCTCATTCAAGAATGTTCTTGAAGTTGTGGGTTTCAGATTTTTTATTTAATACAATCTTAATAATATACTAACAACCCTCATTTTACTATTTGAAAAAATATTATATAATGTAGCACCGGCTAAAATAGAATACGCAAAAATTAATATAATGCCTATCTTATGTATTAAATATTTATTTTATACGTGTTATATGTATATGAAAAATAAATTTATTTATAAAATTTCTTAATAAAATAATTAACTTACGCTTAAAATATATATTTATATATTAGACAATTTATTTTGAGGATATAGGTTCGTACTTCACTTTATAAACTATAGAATATATTAGATATATTTTCGAAAGAAGAATTCCTTGATTACAAGCAATTTGAAACGAC
>CAJQZN010036077.1:0-18739 GCA_907164685.1 Colias eurytheme | reverse complement strand
ATTCGATGTGGTTTAATTGTTATTAAATAAACAAAAATAATAATTAACGTGGGCTGAGACTTGTACAATTAAGTATGTGTCAGGCGAATTTCCTAGGTCAAAAGTTGTAAATCTGGAGATAAACCTATAAATAATAAATTTCTATGAAGTTATTTAGAACAAGTTGTTGAGCAAACCAAGATAAACATATTACATCAACGCAATAAAACAACACCTTTATGACCATTTCCTCTCTATCTACACACATACACATACACACACACTAATGCAGACGTACCCAACACGATCAATGAACTAAACTGATAATTAAGTTAGCACTTGAAAGATATGAACCTGTTCCCCGGTGTATTCGTTTGATCTAGAGTTAGCTGGTAAAAAAATTAACCGACTGCCAGAAGAAAGGTTATGTCTCTCAAGTATGTATGTTTTTTCGACTCGTATTTTATTGTCAACAGTTCGATTAAGCTTGGATGTAGAGCTAGTAGTAGAATTGTTACAAAGGATAAGGGTGATTGTAGCCTTTATTTTTTCAATTTTATGATATTTACCCGCAGTGCTCAGCTCCTGATGGTCTTAGCGTGATGTATAATATAGCCTATAGCCTTTTTCGATAAATGGGCTATCTAACACCGAAAGTATTTTTTAAATCGGACTAGTAGTTCACGAGTTTAACGCGTTCAAACAAACTCTTCAGCATAATAATATTAGTATAGATTAAATAATCAATTGCGATTTTTTCATGATTACCACAACTAATCTATAAAATGGGCAGTTGAAAATTCTCCATAAGACACGTTGTATGTCTTATCCTCTTGTATCTAGACTTACTTAACATACTTTCTTTCAGTATAATCTAAATTTCATACAAATAATGGCCACTATTAACAAACAAGACGCCCTTACAAGTATTACACAAGCAAAGCCTTCGTGACTGCACTGCCCGTAATTATATGAACAATTCACGGCTGTCAGAGCATTACTGTCACAACTACAGGTACTGTTATTATATTTTAGGGTTCCGTAACGTTTAAAGAAGTAATGAAAAAGTAAAATAAATGTTTCCTTTTTATATTCTTGCTGTACTTAGAAAAATAACATAGGTCTATGACATCCAGAATGATAACGAGAAAGTTCAATTTTTATTTTGGTCATTTGTACTTGAAAATTATTTTTTTATGCTGCTTTTAATCTACTGCGAGATCTTATACGTAACTAGTGCACGTGTGGGTCTTTACTGAAAACATTTTGTGGGATTAATAGCAGAAGAGTGTGTTTTTAATTGGCATAACCTTTGATACAACACAATACATAATTTTATTTGTAAACTCACCCACATAAGTATGAAAAAGTTTGCAATAAAAATCATAAAACAATCATAAATTTATTTTATTATTTACCTGTACAAAACACATATTCTGTACCGTACAATTATGTTATACTTAAGCTATATTACAGGGTATATTTCACCCTGTAACATACGTATATTGAAATTATCGTATATTTTGGAAGCGAGAACACGGGACCGCATTATGCAATTTGAGTGAGCGTGGTAATTGGATGGTTTTAAGCAGGAATGTACGTCAACGCGTTTTTGTGTAAACAAGTATAATTATTTACCACCCAAGATGATAATGTAGAAGTATATATTTTTAAATTTCGCGCTTTATTTTTGAATACAAATAGAATATTGTGTATATACAATTGTGTACCTAAATATCAGAAAGTTCTAAAAGGAAGAATAATAAGTTAGATCCTGCATTATAATGAAAGTAGAGCTAAAAGGCACTTTGAAGACAATACATAAATTGGAAAAAAACGTATGTGCTTTAAAAGTTATAATTTCCAAACGATTTTAATCGTATTCTTTTTAACGCCTCTAAACGTTGCACCTCTTTGCCGACAGTGAACGCGATTAAATGCACTAAAAAATTAAGTACATAGATTAATTCGCGCTTGGGAAGATTTAAAATTGAAGCTTTAAATCTAACCTTACCTAAAAAGTCACAACTAAGGCCATCAGTATTGCCTTTACTTTGAGCCTGTCTTTAGTCTGAGCATAAATAAATACCATCTTCATTACCAGTTTAAATATTAAAGGAGGAAAATTTCTAAAGAAGGAAAAATGTAGGTACATACATCCACAAGGTATATATATTAAAGGAAACCACCGTATAAAACACGGACAAAATGATACTACAACAAAAACTAATGTCTATTTGAGCCGCTTGATGACATAGCTACAAGCATTAAAATGTCGTTTAAAAAACTATAATAAACACAAGGGTAGAAACGAATTACCAGCTATTATTACTTTTTCTTGACTTATTTTAATAAAAATTATAATGAAGATGACTGCGGCGTTAAGAAAAATTCCATACTCAGAACGGCAAAGAAAAAAATTTAAGATAGCAGATTAAAAATGCCCGCCGCATGCAATAAATTGGCGGGCATAGACAGGCAACATCGCTCTATATTATCTGTGCTCTATATTATTTTTATTCTGTGATCTTTCTCTGGAAGATTGTATCAACGACGTTCTTGCGTGCATTGAAATAAGGGTTGAAACTTTCGTTTTTTGCAAAGATGAATTTGATATCCAGGAGTTTTATAATTTTATTGGTTCGAAGCGTGTTGTGCGTGAATTATTGTCGTGTTTTAATTGATACAAGTGGGCGTTAAATGTAACAAAGATAGGCGATACAGGAGTATAAATTATTGAGTAATGTTCGAATGGAGAGGACGCAATAAATTGCGATAGTCTATTTTAGTGCATTGACAATTTTTTACGCTTTATTTTATAAGTAACAAGTTCTTACTGTTTACATTATTATAACTAGGACTATTTGTATCGAGAGGCAGTATATGCATGTAAAAGTATATTTTGAAAACTCGTTTATATCATTCAATTAAAAAAGGAACTACTTTTGTACTCGAATAGGGATCCTACAGTTATAGTCATTTAAATTTATAAACTTGGACTTCTACGTGTTGGAAATTTCAACGTCTATGTTTAACCTCGTTTTTTTATTTCAATATTTTCTTCCAGGGTACCATTTTTTATTCGATACAGAAACGTGCTATCATTTAATCAGCTTACCTACAGGTAAGCCTACAGGGAATAATACAAAATTTAATAAAACCTATTTACCTCGTTATAGCTATGTTGTCTTCCATACAGTAATCCTTTACGGCTGCATAAAGACGTTCGTTATCTGTAACAATTAAAATAAATGTTAAGCAACCCTTTAAACAAAATAAAATCGAAACACATTATTTGGTTTAATACATTCTTTTAATTCAGATTAACCTTTAAAAAAATTAAATCGAAACACTGCTCATTTGTTTTTGTATATTTTTTATTGTTTATATAATTGAGGTTAGATAGAATCTCATTTCCCGCCTTCGGCCTTCCTAATTCATTCTTATATAATCTGTCAAAAATTTCAAACGCAACTTTTTTCGAAGCCCCGCTGACCAAGGTCCTGTCAATGTGACTCCTTCGACATTTGGCAGCCGGTTCCTAAACTATTGACAAGCGAAATTGAACTTCAAAAACATGATTCAAAGTTCATTTTAGAATGTAATGGTTTTTAAAAATTGAAAGTTGCGAGATGCTTTTTATTTGTTGAATCCCGAAGAGCGTACTAAGTAGCATGCGTACTTTTAGGATGGCTTCTTAGAAAAATGAAAATTCATCATCTTTATTCTTCAACCATATGACGAAACATATTATTAACTCACCACAGATCTACAAAAAACCCAGAGATAAAGCCAAATTCAAAAACATTTTTATATAAAACTCTGTTCGTAAGTAATTTTTTCTAGCAGTAGGAAAAATTCTTACTGGAATGTCCTTCAAAGTTTTTTTTTTTTTTTTTTTTTTTATACAACAACCGACAAAGGAGCAGGCGGTGTACTGATGGAAATAATCACCGCCGCCCATGAACAATTGCAACGTTAGGTAACTTTGCGATTGTTTTGCCGGCCTTTGAGAGACGCGTAGGCTCTTTTTTTGAAGGCATCCATATCATAGGTAGATGGAAACACCGAAGATGGCAAGCTGTTCCACAATTTTGTTGTTCGGGGCAGAAAATGCCGTGAAAAGCGCACAGTTGTTGAGAGCCACTCATCCAGGTGATGCGGATGGTACTTGAGCTTGTGTCGTGCAGTGCGATTGTGGAATTTGGCAGCCGGTATTAAGCCAAAAAGTTCCTCGGAACACTCCCCATTGTACAGGCGGTAGAATACGCACAGAGACGCAACATCCCGCCGCAGTGCCAAAGGATCGAGCCGATCGGTTAACTCGGGTTTGCCGACGATTCGAGTGGCTCGACGTTGCAGGCGGTCAAGAGGAAGTAGTTGGTATTGGGGTGCTCCAGCCCAAAGGTGAGAGCAGTATTCCATATGAGGCCGAACTTGTGCCTTATAGAGTTGCAGGCGGTGAGCTGGCGTGAAATACTGTCTCGCCCTAGCGAGCACCCCAAGTTTCTTAGAGGCCAATTTGGCCTTGTCCTCTAAATGACCCCTGAACTGCACGTCGCTCGCAATGTCGACACCGAGAATCCCGATATTCGGCGTGGCTTTGAGGAGAGTGTTTTGGAATCGAGGAGTCACCGTGAACGGTTTCTTTTTGGCGGTGAATGCGCACACTTGTGTTTTTGATGGATTGAATTTAACAAGGTTAGTCTGACCCCAACTGGAGATTTCATCCAGGGTTTTATCAATGTTGGACACAAGTTCGTTCCGATACTGATCCACTTGCTCCTGAGAGATTCGTGCGTGCCCGGAGTATGTAGCATCGCCAGTGCTATCATCAGCATAACAATGAATATTACGTATTTGCAACATATCATTGATATGAAGAAGGAATAGCGTAGGCGACAACACACACCCCTGCGGGACACCAGCATTCACAGGCTGCGGCTCTGAGCACGATCCGTCGACTACGACCTTAATGCTGCGTGCCTTGAGAAAACTGGAGATCCAACTGCATAGTTTCTCAGGGAGCCCGTACGAAGGCAGTTTAGAGAGAAGACCTTTGTGCCACACCCGATCAAAGGCTTTCGCTACATCTAAACTGACTGCCATAGCTTCCCCCTTACTCTCAATAGCGGAAGCCCATCTGTGCGTTAAATAGACCAAAAGATCGCCAGTCGATCGACTTCCACGAAAACCGTACTGATGGTCGCTTAACAACTGGCGATCTTCTAGGTGACGCAACAAATGGCGGTTGATTATGGTTTCCATAACCTTGGAGAGTAAGGAGGTTACCGCAATCGGCCTGTAGTTTGATGGGTCAGAGCGTGAGCCTTTTTTAGGGATCGGGTGTATCAAGGCGGTCTTCCAACTGCTTGGGACAGTACCAGTGGTGTATGAGTACCGGAACAGGCGCGTTAGAACCGGAGCCAACTCAGGAGCACATGTTTTTAACACTATTGCAGGAATGCCGTCAGGTCCATTCGACTTGTGAATGTCAAGGGAAAGTAGGGTTCTTCGCACGGCACATTGCGTGAATTTCACATCAGCCATAGTACTATTACAATGTGGTATAATAGGTGGAGTCTTTCCCTCGTCATCCAGAGTCGAATTTGACGCAAAGAGACTTGCCAGAGTTTCGGCTTTGTCTCTTGCAGTGTGGGCCAAAGTATCGTCATCCCTGCGTAGTGGAGGAAACGTCGATTTACAAAAATTGCCCTGAATAGCTTTGGCAAGGGACCAAAAAGCGCGAGTACCAGATGGGTACTGGGTCAGCTTCTTACCAACGCCTTCAATATACTTTGACTTTGCCTTTATGATACTGTTCTTGTAAGATCTGGAAGCAGCGTTGTATCTTTTTTTCAGTCGTCTGACGTTAGGATCCTTTACCGCTTGAGCTTCTGCCCAGGCCTGGAAGCGTTCCTGCTTCAAACGAAATGCCGTTCTACATGAACGCCCAAACCAGGGCTTGGACTTGCCACCAACAGGAATTACAAGGTTAGGAATATAGAGTTCCATTCCCTGCAAAACTACATCGGCGACAGAGTCAGCACAAACATTAGGATCACTAGACGCAAAACAAATTTGCTTCCAAGGGTAGGATGCAAAAAAAGTGCGCATCCCATCCCAATCGGCCGACCTGTAATGCCAAACACGACGGTAGCTGGGTGGTCGAGTTCGAGACTGGCGGGTGAGAGGCACTACGCTCCGTACCATACAGTGGTCAGATGACCCAAGGGGAGCCTCAACGGTTACTCGATAGTCGTCAGGATGTGAGGTCAGCAGGAGATCTAACAACGACGAAGTATGTTCCTCCACATCAGGGATTCTCGTGGGTGAAGTTACAAGTTGCGTTAGGCTATAGGACAAGGCAAAGTCATGAAAGGATCGCCCCGCGTGGTCAGTGGTTCGTGATCCTAACCATTCAACATGGTGGGCATTAAAGTCACCTAGCACTACAATTTCAGCGGAGGGAACCCTTTGTAGTAAACTATCGATCGTTCCTTGAACATGGTCAATAAGCCGGTCAGATTCGGCGTTTCCACTGTGAGACCGGTAAAGACACGCGTAAATACGGGGGTGGTCATCGCAGTCAACGCGTAACCACAGTATGGATAGGTTGCCTTCAATGGTACCAAGGCGGCGGCAACAGATGTCCTCCCTAGCGTAAACGCACACACCGGCGCGCGGTACAAATGAATGTTCCAGCACGTATCCCGGGTATTTAAGGTACGAGGTGTCAGCAGGGGAAGAGATCTGTGTCTCCGTTAAAAACAGTAAAGCCGGCTTAGCTGTTTCTAGATGGTGATGGACAGCTTCAAGGTTTGAGTGAAGTCCCCTAACGTTGCAAAGGTCCACAGAAAGAAGCGTGGTAGGGGTTGCCGCAGAAAGCTTACTTTTTCTTTTCCTCCTAGCGGTACGACAGAGCGGAATTTTGCCCCCCCCAGAGTACGCGGGGCAGCCCAAGCAGGAGCGCTCAGGGAGGGATTCTCCAGAACCATTGGTGCTGGTACCCTCCTGGGGTAGTCCATTTTTAAATACCGCTGCCATGTTATTTGTTTGAGGGGGATAGGGATTGGGCCTCCGGCAGTCTCACGAACTCATGCGAAACGCAAAAAAAGAAATGCTTCACGCTGGTGTTAGGTGAGACAGTGGTACCTCCCCGGACAAGCTACAGCCCAGTCGTGCTACACACAAATGTTATAATTGTATGTAGCTGTAGCTCTACCACTGTAGGGAAAAAACGCCAGAGCCTCGTCTGTTGATTAGCAGGGTGCACCACGAGCAGGTGAGGTTGGCTTTGGCTGAGAGATGGTAGACAGCCATTGCACCAAATATACTAATGTGTAATTATATACTGTTTATATTATTACTGTTACTTCCTTTATGAGTTATTTGTTTCATTTGTAGTGTAGAAGCATTTACTTATAAGTTTTTATGATAATTATTAGCTTTGATTAGTATACCTAATTATAATTGTAGAACGGGATATTCCAGCCTTTGTTTTAAAGAAATTTAACAATATTCAATTTTTTTTGTCCAAAAGTTGAAGTTACGATGTGTTTGCACTAACATATCTATTGAAATGAAGAAATCTTCATTGAAATGCTCATCAGGTCACTAAGATCGTAAGATAATTTTGAAGTGAGAGTAATTTTATCATAAACATCCAAACCACATTATGCCTCTATCACATTCTCTATCAAACTGTAAAACATAAAAACTCTGTTTTATGAAGAGGTCATAGATTTTATACTTTGTGTTTAATAATTAACCCTTATAAAGATTTCTACCTGACTACTATTATGATCATAATAGTAGAATTAGGAATATTGCATAGATCAATATTGTTAACATTAATGTACCTAATAGTTTTTTTTTAAATTCACGGTGAATACCGTACACAAACTTCATAAACAACAATTGGTTAAACAATGCATTATGCAACTAATCTAATAAAACCAATCTTCCAATCTTCCGGCCTGCGTGTTTCCTGATAATTATTATAATCTGGACTTATTCAAAAGAAAGTAAATAGGCATCTATTAGGTCAGCATGCTCCATCCTAGACCATGCTTATCGCTTTCCATCAGGCGAAGCGATGGTCAAATGCTCGCCTAATCTAGAAATAAAAAAAAAAAAAAAAAAAACTAAACAGATCTCGACGAGTGTATACACTAGTCTTAATATTTTACGGGTGTGTACTTGTACAGGTAATTCGAGCACGATCGTGCCGTACCGTTCCGTTGTCGTGATCTTACTGTTATACGACTTTTATACTATACGACACGATTCATTAATCGCATACTTAATAAAGAAAATCAAAAAGAAGTCTTTATTTCAGCAAAATAAAACAAGTCACCGAAATTTCTGTTATTTATTCCATGAATAGATTTGTATAGTAAGTATAGGTATCTAGTTTATCTCGTGGAAACAAAATTAAAAAGTGCGTGTATGCCGAGCACGTGTCAGAAATTAAACTTCTTTGGCAAGATACAAAGATACTCCATGACGTGACGGGATTGCCATGACGCGACCTTGAAATTTTACTCTCAACGCATCTAAAGAAGTTTCACTTCAAAAATACTGAAAACAAAAGTCTGTTTAATATTTAATTGATGAAAGACGTGGAGTCATAACATAAATACAGTTTTAAAAGAAATCCTTCTTTCTTCTTCTTCTCATCTTCTATTAATTTTCTAAATACATCGTTTTGCTACGGTTTTAATAGCACACGATAATGTCACGTGTCGTGTGTTGTAAGTCAGATTTAGAATTGTGATAACAAACGTCTTACCTTTTTTAGTTGAAAAGCATTTAGAAAGGCATAACTTGACACAAGGTAACGCATCGAATAAGGTTCTTTTTTATTGTTTCACTTTATTGTTGGCCCAGATTATTATATTCGTATTTTTTATTGAAAATTTAAAAAATAAGCTTATAACCTTACTTGTGCTTATAATAACACTAGGTTTCCGCCCGCGGCTTCGCCCGCGCAGTCAAAGAAAAACCCGCATAGTTCCCGTTCCCGTGGGATTTCCGGGATTGCGTCATTTTACCGGGATAATAAGTAGCCTATATGTCCTTTCTCGGGTATCAAAATATCTCCATACCAAATTTCATGAAAATTGGTTCAGTAGTTTAGGCGTGATTGAGTAACAGACAGACAGACAGAGTTACTTTCGCATTTATAATATTAGTATGGATTATAAAAATAGTTAAGCTACTACTAGTAAACTATTGATTGAAAATTTGAGGAAACATTTAAATTAATTTTAAATTTACCACCTTCTGTATAAGTATCAGATCTTCGACAGTCTTTTGTATAAGTATCTGAGTTAGGTACATAATAAATCCACCACACTGGCCAAGTGCGAGTTGGTATGTTTCATGATGTCAAACTATTTCATTTCTACGCTGCTTACGCTACAAAATTTTCTTTCACCAATACTGTATCTGCGCTTTATCTTTAAGTACTAACTATCTTTATCTTTCTAATTCATTGTTTAACCGATTTACCAAAAAACGAAGTTTATCAATTCTTATCGTGTTTTTTATATTTTATTTTTATGGAAAAATTGGTGCTCAATCTTAGAACAGTTTGTATAAAATTTATAAGTTTATTTCTAACTAGGTTTCCGCCCGCGCAGTCAAAGAAAAACCCGCATAGTTCCCGTTCCCGTGGGATTTCCGGGATTGCGTCATTTTCAAAAGTAGCCTATGTCCTTTCTCGGGTATCAAAATATATCCATACCAAATTTCATGAAAATTGGTTGAGTAGTTTAGGCGTGATTGAGTAACAGACAGACATACAGAGTTACTTTCGCATTTATAATATTAGTATGGATTTAAGTGTTATTCTCCGTTAATATGAGTTTTAATATCAATAATTTATGAATAATAGGAATACTATTGCATGATAGTATTCATTTAATTAATTTCCGTCTTCTATGAACTTTATGCTTGTGGTCTATGACATAAGTACCTAGAATGTGTGACGAATATTGATTGATGTGTCACATAAAATGATTATAATCATTTATGTATATAATATCATCGAGACTATTTACTTATTGTAAATAATGAAATTAAAAAATGCATGTAAAAGTAGATAATTATCTAGGTATATAACATGTTCCGAATTATCTATAATATAGGTATTTCGGAACATTTTCAATAATATGTCCAGGTATAAACATCTACGTATATAGGAAATCCGTTTTCATGTAAAGTCTAAAGAAGGTTTTGATTCATTTTGCAATAAAGGAAGGAATAAACTACTTAAATTCGTAAAAAATAAAGGCTAAAAATCTGTATGAGCGGCGACCACGATTATCACAAAAAAGTGAATTTCACGCGAGTTAAGCTCACATGTAAAACTAGTATACCTATAATCAAATGTAAACAAGTATATTTTTTATAATCCAACTTCTACTGAAAAAATCTACTTATTACACAATTAAAAAGCCGATAAGCCCTCATTACAATAATGCACCAAAACATTTCATAACCATTCTGTAACATAATCAACTAAAACAAAAGCGAAAGTTGAGTTTTCATAATTTTATGACCAAAACTCTCATGACATAAAATCAACAATAGAAAATCTCTACATCATTGTTACGCTTCTTTAACTGACTTTCATATCAAGCATTTCTTTAAGAAAATCGATATGTGTAATCGATGCTGATCTCGTTGCGCTTGCGATATCGAG
Source organism: Colias eurytheme (assembly GCA_907164685.1). NCBI lineage: Eukaryota > Metazoa > Arthropoda > Insecta > Lepidoptera > Pieridae > Colias > Colias eurytheme. Next base: position 8,049 of record CAJQZN010036077.1, on the reverse strand, counting down.
TCGCGGATATCGATTTTGTATCGAGTTGCAATTCCCGAAGATCATCATTGGATAATGGATATTAAGGTCACAGTGTCACCGGCCGTGAATAGCTGTAACTTTGTTTATTAATTAAATAAAGAAAACTGTATAGTACAGATTATAGTAGATTTAAACACATTGTAAATTGAATCTAATAGTGATACCTAACAGATTTCTCGCATTATTTGTTGTTCTCTCGGGTACGATACAAACTATACTACATATCGCTATAGCAAGCTGTTTATATTAGGTATATATGTTACACTTTTTTCAGTTATTGACTATATGCATACTAAAATATAATAGGCCAAATCGCTCAGTGTGTATTACGTGAATAAGAAGACATAATTAATGTTACGTAAAAAGAGAACATATTTATTGTTTCTTTACTTTTTTTTTATAATTTTTATAAGCATTGGCTTGTGGTAGTGGTCTACAAAAAGGATTAACTATCTATTTATTTAGCTCTTCGTCATGTCACTTAAATCTTTACCTCACATTATCCTTTTACCTTACATCACTAATAACCATACAGCATTCAACTAATACCAACCCAAAGGCTTCGCAATCACAGCTTCGTGTGAAATACTTAAGTTATCATTGTTAGCCCACAGGACGTCTACGTTTAGCAACAGGCAACACGGAAGAATATCAGGTTTTACCCGTTTCTAGGTCTAAGCTAGATTAGATAATATCGACGCATTCAGTGCTTCAAACGCGTTTGAACGCTTGTGCGAATTGAGTTCAAGTTTATTTCTTTTTTTTTAAATACCACAGATAAGAAAAATTATTTGCAAAAATGTATAGGGCAATTATAATCTCTAAAAACAACATTCTTTGTTTTAAGTTTTCCAAAATGTTGTTCTATAAGTAATTAACAAGGTACCTATGTGAAATGTCATGTTTCATTATTTTTTTATAGTACCTACAGTAATATTCTCGGCGTCAGTTTAGTTCGTGGGATGTGTAATTTGATCCTAATATAGTCAGGACTGCTTTTAATCTCTTCCAAGAATAGGTAGATTAGTAGATTTGAAAATAAACTGTTGAATAGGTTTGTGGTATCAAATAAAAAATTTGGATAATTTTAATTGATACCTACCTATAACCATACTTATAAGTTTATAACTGTCTACTGCACTACATTAATGTAGTGTGATGTATTTTTTTTTCTGGATCTTATCTGTGTAGTTCGTTAGTGTGTTAGACTGAAGTAAAACTGAAGAAATATATATTTTTATTACCTGTAGTTCAAGTTAAAAAACACAACCCAAATGTTAAACTTTTATTTCATTTCGAACATATTCTTAACGCATACAAATGCTTTGATGAATAAAAAGTATAAGGCAATTAACACACACGAATCGGTAAAAAAAACTAAGTGACAACACTTCGTGCATATATGTACTACCACACAACTACGGTCTACGCGTCAATAACTTCAATTGAAGAGACCGCGTGTATCACGCACGGCAAGTACGTGGACGCAATGAACTGAAGAATTAATAACACTTTAATTTCTACTTAATATCCAGTTATCTACACGACTCTACACTCTACCTAGAGCGTTATTTTATTGCGGGCAGGAGCTGGTAAAGGATTTACCAAAAAAATGTGTGCGTGTACTAGTGTACACACGTGAGAAGTGAAACTTCTTTATGACCTTATTTTTCAAAAAATAATTTACTATATGCAACTTTACTGAAATACGTCGAATCAAAGATGGCGCGTAACGGAAAAATGTCACGCGTAACGAAAAAATGCTACACTTTTTCCAACCCTGATAAAGAAGTTTCACTTCAAAAACCTGTCATAAATCGTACCTACTAAAATTAAAATATTCCTATAAATCCTATAATTAATCATTATTACGTCATTTCCTCCCCTCTGGCTTGGTGCGTTTATCCAAAGCGTTTATCCGTCCTCCAGGATATTTCATAACTGAAAATATGATTTTGAACTAACGCAAACATTTTTAGCAATGTTATATGTATTTGTTGATCCGTCTCTCTCTGTTCTTCTACGTACCTAACTATATGCAATTTCAGCCATCTACATACACTTGTCGTATGTAACATTTGTTCAAAGACCGTTTACGTTTACACTTCGTTTACATCAAAACAGATAAAAAATATTATTGCAAATACAAGCTATCACTTCGTAGATATTAAAAGATAGGTATGTAAGTATAAACCAACGTCTCGATTCCGCAAACTGGCAAATCAACTTGACTTTTTTGGTCAATCTATAACAAAAACCTGTTTCAAAGTTCGCCTGTGTACATAATCCTAAAACATTGAGTTTTAAATGTTTTTTTTTCTTCGTTTTTCTGTGCTTTTCGAAATGAGCAACTTTAATATTTATGGTTCACGGGATTTCATCTTGTTTAGGTATATGGTATAATTATTGATTCATATGTGATTTCGTTTTATTTTGTAAAAATTAAATTGGCTTGCATGTAAGTGTCAAATGTAAAGAAGTTTATGGATCAAGTTTGATATTCAAATTAGCTTGGGAATTTATACCCTATACTGGCTATTAAAATTCGATTGAATTACGCGTTCAGTCCTATAAACATGCTTGTGATAAAATTTTATAAGTAAACATAGTTAACTGGATTTCTTATTTAGAAAGATAACCCAACATTATTATTTATATAGGTATTAATTAAAGAACCGTTAATTTTTTAACCTATTCCTACTAATATTATAAATGCAAAAGTAACTCTGTCTGTCTGTCTGTTACGCTTTCCCGCTTAAACCTCTCAAGTCTCAACCGATTTTGATGAAATTTGGCACAGACAATCTTTAGACCCTGAGAAAGAACACAGGCTACCTTTTATCAAAACACCACGCGGGTGTCTTATTATAATTATAACCCAAAAAGTAAAAATTACAGTCGTGTGGGCAGTTATTTAATCATTTCTATAAATAGTTAAGGACTAATATGGTCTTGTCCAGTTCATATTCGTAGATTGTAGTGACACTTTTTGATCGCTCTTAGATAGAGGTAATTAAACTTGTTATTTAATTCGACTTAGTATCTATTCCATTATTTAATTAATATAGATATATTGAATACTGGTTTGTATCTTAATTACTCTATAAAAAGCTTATGGAGATGCTCTAGTTATCTATAAAGTCTGGATAACAGGAGTTACATTTTTATTTAGAAGCAGATCCATTTGTTAGGTAGTAAAAGAAAACTGAATGCTAATGTGGGTCTGCATAAATACTGCATTTTTTCAGTTACTCCTTTTTATTTTTTTTCCTATGCAGTTTATAATTTATATGTATACCTACTGTAGACATAACGGTATTGTATTTTAACACATTTAATATATGTACATACAATGTACATACATGTTGTCTCAATGATTAGCTCGACTATTCAGCAAAATTGCCATTTTTTTAAGAAAAAAAAATTAAACAAAAAGTATTTTTAATTTTCGATACGTAGAAACTAGAAGCATCACAAATACCAAAAAAGTGTCTCAATGTTATAGTCACAATATTCATCACCTTTTAAATAAGAATAACAATGCGACAAAGGCGTGTTTACTTATAACAATTAGCACTGTCAAAACACACATTACTTCTGAAGACACGTAGAGGATAATACGTTTGCATATGTGTTACGTAATTGCCACCTGCTGAACGACCGCAAAATATTGGCTGAAGCGAAATACTAAACTCTATATTTTGAATAATTGTTTCAAATCATGTATAGTTAAGTATTACCTAAATATTTAAATGATCGATTAAACATAATTTCATTCAATTAGTTATAAGGAATGTTACCTATACAAATTACAATAACAAAACTCATCAAAGTTTGAACCAATTCCTTATACTATATTCCTTATATTTACGTTACGTTATTAAAAAATTGTTTAGACTACAATTTTATGATTTTCCCTGTAAAGTTTCAGGTTTTTTTCACTATTAACATGTCTTTAGCGAAAGGACGACTATCTAATTAAGTCTATAATCTAATTTTCAAAGTAAAATTAATAAAATTTGCTATTTATTCAGTATCCTTTAAAAGCTACAAGCTTATAACTTGTAACCAAAACAGCGTACATTACAAGCAAAACGGTGTCAAGGTCACATATCATGATTGACAGCTCCTGTTATACCAATCTTGAGGCTTTGATACATTGTATTTAGAGACAATTTTTGAAAGAAAACTTTTTAAACCCCGAATTTTGGGAATATTTTTTAGTCCCTGCTTGGATTTTTGGCATACAACTATGTCATTGTAATATTAAACACTTATTAAGCTATTGCGTAGCTTCTATCGCGGGCCTTGAGCGCGGGGACCGAATCGAGAAATTCCGTAACGAAAAAACCTCACGCTCCCCACTCCGACGGGCTCGGAGGTGTGGCTTGAGTATATTTGTTCTGTGAGCTTTACCGCGGCAGTCCCCGAGTGCCACACGTCTTTTTTTTATTTTGCAAGTTACAATCAGGCGAAATTAATACATCATCCTTATATACATCTACAAAATTCAACTAGCAGTCTCTTAGGTGATAAGGGCTAAAAGAAACAACAAATATCTCCTAAATAATATATTTCCAGCTTTCACAAAAACGGAATCCAGCAAATAAATTATACCATTAAAATAGTTCAAAACAATCAAAACATTTTTTTATGATTTTAAGATCATATTAAATTAATCTAATAAATTAAAGTATTCAGGCAGATTCATACAAAAACTTAACAAAAATTTTGCAGAGCGTAAATGAATAAAATCTCACTTAAAAACTCACTTTTAAATCGATATGACTAAAAAATTTATAGTGATTTTTCGTTTTACGTATGATAACTAAATCAAAACCATTTTGTTGTACATACCTTATAAATTATATTTGTAGCACAAAATAAGAAAAATATCACAAAAAACATGGACTGTGATTAACAACCTTTAAGATAAAATTAATAATAAAACAAATATGATACAGCATTAAAATAATTATGTATGGATTATTACGTATACTTACTTCTAATAATGATTGATTATTAATAATAACTAAATGACAGATAGGCCAAGGGAGTTTACAAATTACAAAAATACAGGTATTTTTGAGTAAAGGACGTACAAAATAGACATTTTTACGATAACTGTTACAAGAATACATAAAATAAAGTATGAAAACTCGATTTCCCAATCTTTGCAATCGTCCGAAACACAAAAAAGAAACGCATTAAAAAAATATCGTATTTTTTCACGATCCCACTATTTCTCGATAACTGGTTAGTATTCATAATTTGCAACTTTATGCCGTGAATTGAAAGTTTGGGAAACTCATAAAAAAATATTAATCGGATGTAGGACAAATATTATTTAAAAAAAGCTATCAAATATTTGGAAAGACATGATTTATAATCAGAAAAATACCCTAAACATGGAAGTGCAAATAAAAATGTGTCAAAGCTCAATTAATTTAATTTTCAAATAAATTTACATCTATTACAGTGTATATTTATTAAAAGAGTACAATAACCTATTACTTGTATATTCATATTCGATTCATGTTTGTTTCACTAGTTCCACGTCTTTATTTATTCAAAATAAAAAAAAAACATACGAAATCACTAACGATATTTTTCGTCCTCAAAGAACCATTAAAAATGTAAAGTATATAAACAAATCAATTAAAACTCATCCCGCATTCATGATGTACAACATTCGACCAAAAAATCGCGATTTTTTTATTATACACTATTAACCCTATGAAACTAGTGGAACAAACGCCGTAAAAACTTCCAAGATCCTAGCCTACGTACAAAATGTTTATGTGCGGAAAAGTTGCATCAAATCAAAGTCTTTCATATTGACGAGGCCCGTGTGGCCATTTATCATGCAATAGTACTCGGCTCCAACAATATACGATATGACCATGATGCCAACAAAGCTCCCAAGGGACGCCGACTTCGGAAGTAAAATGCCGGTCGCAATCAAAAGCCCGATGTAAGTAATGTACCTTTAATAAATTGAGTTTATTAATGATTAATAACTTTATGTGTGGCTGTTTTCGTGTGTACTGTGAAAGTCGGGTTTAATTTGTCTGAATAGGGGTTAGTATGATTGCTTTTATATTATTTTATAATTAAAATATGATGTATTAAATATTGAAACTGTTAATATAATGTTACAAATATACTTGTTGTACCTTGAAGTTACGCGCCATAAAAGGCTACACCAACATAATTTACATACTATCTAGGTATGTGTATGTGTCACAATAGCATTGACATAGTCTAAAGTTCATAAAACTATATTGATGTGAAGATTTTATAGAAATTACAACCCAAAAGGGTTATAAAATGATTATAAAACCATTTTTTTTTTCATAGATATTAAAGTACTTCTTTCTTTTAATTTATGTTAACACAAGTAAAGATTAAAATTAAATACGGTATAATATAAATTATTATATTCATTTGTACTTTAAATTTTGTAAAAACAATATTTTTAAAATAAAATATTATTTATTCTATAAGCACTACATGAAATTTTTCTTGATCTTAAAACACAGTATGAATTCAGCCCCAATTGACAGCAAATAAATATATAAAAAAAAAAATCTTTCAAAGCTACCCATGTGCCATGGAGAATCAATAACCAAATATTTTTAATGAGAGTACTATACAAAAAATGATGAAATTAAAACATAATATAAATATTAAATAATATGATGGTATAATATAAAACATATACATAGGTATATAATATAGTACAAAAGCCCTGTAGAAACCTGCATGAATAAAAAAATATATAGACCAATACCCATCACCAACAACTAAAAAAAATCTTTACCTAAATTATCACAAGCTTATAGCTCCTCTTTTCTGTAAGAAACATAATCTCATTAGAAGAAAAACAAATAAAATCTTTTTTAACAAACAACAGAGCAATTATTACCTTGTAGTGGTGAGTATTTCTGATTGGTCTTCATCTTCCCTGTTAGCAATACATAATTCTCCTTTCTTTGAATACCCTGTAGCACATTTTCTGCACATATCTGGTCCGTCGCCATAGCAACCCTTACAGGATTTATCGCAAGCTATACACTCATAAGAACCCAGTGTATTCTGACAGAACTGGTCTGCGTTACATTTGTTCAAATCATCACACTCGTTTACATCTAAACAGCCTTCTTCAGAGTCAAAAATGTACCCATTTTTGCACGCCACACAGTCTTTTGGTGTCCCTGCTCTACAACCACCCATACATGATCTGTGGCACTTGGAACATAGCATTTTATTCTCGTCCTTGTATGCTAGGAAATAACCTGAAGAGCAGGTGTCGCAGTTGTCCCCTGCGTAACCAATATCACAAAGGCAAGTTCCATTACCCTTACGCGTACCATCTCCTCTACACTTGCCATTCCCGCTGCATAACTTCTCATGGTCACCGGGACATGGTGAACAGTCTTTACCGAAATGGTGCTTTGGACAGCACAATTTTAATTTATCAATACAAATATATGTGTATAGGTCATCAGATTCATCTGGGTTCTGCGCCCACCATTCTTCAATGAACTCTTCGGCCTTCTCAGCTACGTGATGGCATTGAACCGAATGTTTCGACTCCTCCTTACATATACCGTCTTGAATATCTACGAGCCGAATTTCACTTCGTTTATACGATTTTTTTAGCTTCTCCTCCTCCCACGCGGCATCACCGCCTTCGTACTTCCCTCTTGCTGTCCTTTCGAGGCCTTTTTGAAACGATTCTATGAATAACTTACAAGATTGGCACTCGCCGAGCGATTTCGACTGACTTATTATACCGGGGCTTATAACTGGTGGTTGGACCGTGCAATAAACGGAAGTAAGCAGTATTAAATTGATAACAGTGGCGGGTAATACTATTCCAGATCTTATCATCGTAGTTATATCCTGAAACGAAGAGATTTTTTATAGAAACCACTAAATATTGTGCGGTATATACCGACGTTGAAGACACAACAGATTTACGTACCGACGTTACGCTTACAAACTATTTTACGTAAATTTATT
>CAJQZN010036076.1:6683-27383 GCA_907164685.1 Colias eurytheme | reverse complement strand
TACATTTTTGCATTGAACTAAACGTAAAAGGTTTGAAAAATATACTGTTGTATCGATTGAGAGCAGTTTCAATAGAAAGTGTTCGATAGCGCCAATTTCGTAAAATTTTATTTCTTTGGTGTTTTCAAATTTATATACATCGCATTTTATTGATATTATGTGGATTCTATTGAAGTTTAATTGTAGAGCGAAGTAGGTATGTAGGAAAAAGTGAGGTGATTTGAAAAAATCGTTTATAATTTTTTTTTGCATTAACCAACAAAAGCATGCGCGCCGAGCACACATGTCAGAAGTGGTACTTCTTTGTCAAGATTCAACGATACCTAAATTGTCGCCTTAATCCATGACATGGCGGAATTGCCATGACGCGACCTTGAAATTTTACTCTAAACGCACATAAAGATGTTTCACTTCAAAAGTACGACAATTTTTTATGTTAAACTTTAAAATTATTTCAAGGACATATTTTGCGTGACCATCATCATCTTCTAGTAAACCACTTTTATAAACCTTTATGTCCTTATTACCTTTCCACAGATTAAATCTTCATCATATTTCAAAGTAAAGATATAAATCTGTAGAGAATTCTTAGCTACAAAGCATAAGACCCATACCATTGTCCAAGCGTCATAGAAACTTTTAATGCTCTTACCAATATCTCATTTTCCGCGCCAAGTTATTTAATTAAAAGATTATTAATCTGGCTAATAGCTAATAGCTTTCAGGGATATTAAATTTATCAGCACTATTATTGATTATGGGATTAATTGTGCATAATATGCACGGCGTAATGCTATGTAATGTATAAAGTAAAGAACTTTATCATTTGGTAGTCATTTCAGCTTATACATGCTTATGTTTTATGTACTAGTTGGTAACTCGTTTACACCGTTTGACCTGAAATTCACTCGAGATAAAAATAGCCTATGTTATTAGGTGTTCTAGTAGTATTTGAGTTTATTGGTTACATACAATAATTTTATCATCAATTTAACTAAAGAAAGAGGTTTCTAAATACGTATCTCGCTTTTTTATCTTAGTTACATGGCAGTAGTTGCTTGGCAGACATCACTGAATAGTGATAAGACCTCTAATAAGCATTATTAGAAACATATTTCTGGTATCATAATATTTAAAATAAAATAAAAATAAAAATTCTTTTTTGACAAAAGATTTTTACATTTTGAAATATTGAAGTCTCTGATTCCCAAACTAGGTAAAAACCTGTATGTTAGGAGTCAGCGCCCTCTTCCAAGGCGGAAAGCTAGTTTACAATAAAGTGGAATAAATAATAGTTTCAAATCTCTATTATATTAGAAGTGTAGTTGTGATACATAATATTATGTTCTTCAATAAACTTCATACCAATACGATGTGTATTCTCACATGTAATTTGGCAGGTTTCCTGCAGGTAACACGATACTGATGATACATTGTGTTCGTATTACAATGCAGATTTGTCGTATGCATGCATATTTCGATGAAGTAGGAGATTCATTATGCAACATTTTGCATGGCTGGTTCTTGTATGTAATTATAGATTTTCTAGGTGTATTGAAATTGAATCAATATTACAACAAAGTGCCTTACGTTTCAGAGATGAAGAGAAATATTCAACAGTGTAACTAAATAATTTATTGATTAAAGCAAAATTGTCCTTTTTAATATCGAATATAATATGACAAATCGTTTGCGAGATTTAACATTGTCTTTATAATATTAAAGACTCAACCACAGAGGTTTAGAAATTAAAGACTATTTAACGAATTATTTAACCCGACGTTTCGTACTCTTTCTAAATGTATAATATTCGCGTAAAAATGAAACACAAGAAATAGTATTAGTAGTAGAGCTATATATTCTTTACAAGATTCGCTCCCAAAGGACTTATATACCTTCAAAATATATACTTCACAACTACAGCATTTTTTAAACAATTTTATAATAGTAAGATACACATTTGTGGCTATAAAAAACATTTACGATCCCATAAAGCTAACATTGTCTTGACGTATCGTTGAATCAACAGAATGTGTATCATAAAAATATTACGATACAAGAGTAATGGATTTTAAATTATAAGATATTATCTTTATAACGAGTATTGGCAGGTAAAAATTTATGTGGGGATAAATATCCATTTTTATTTTTTTCAAACATATTCAGAGTAATGTTTAGTTACAATTTTCGTAGCTTACATACCTACATGACAACATTATTTTGTCTATTAAGTTTTTAATGTATACTGAACCTTCATTTTTTAAGTAAAACATCTTAAGGCGAGTTGAGAGTAAAATTTCAATACCGTCATGTCGTGGAGTCAGGCGACGATTTTGGTATCTTTGAATCTTGCCAAAGAAGTTTCACTTCTGACACGTGCGCCCGGCACGCCCGGTAATACGTACTGTTTTTTGCAACGAAGTAATAATAAAAAAATTATATCGTTGAACATTATTTTTTACTAGCTGTGCTCCGCAGTTTTACCCGCAGTGCTCCGCTCCTGTTGGTCTTAGCATGATGATGTATAACATCATTATAGCCTTCCTCGATAAATGGGCTATTTAACACCGAAAGGATTTTTCAAATCGGACCAGTAGTTCCCGAGATTAGCGCGTTCAAACAAACAAACTTCATATTTACAATATTAATAGTAGATATACATAAATGACATCAATGTTTCAGCTATTTTATAACACAGTATCAAATAGACGAATCATGTTAAAGTTATAATATAATCTGTGACACATTGCAAATACGTAATTTCTCAGCTCAGTACCCCAGAAGCGGGCTAAAATTTATATCACGCATGTAGGCTATATACCTACATATAATAAGTATATAGAACTTAGTTACGTTCAAGGTTTTATTTAAATTATGTAGAATCGAATGTGGGATTTTCTATTTGAACGATCGAATAAAAAGGAGTTATCTAATTTTTGCATATATTTTAAAGTAGTGTTTAAATTAAGCGTTAAAATATCATTAAATGTTAGTTCAGAGTTATTATGTGACCGTTTAGCTTTTTAAACAAATAGTCTTCGTCGTGTTTTTGAGATATATGACCAATATATAATATTTAAGTTTGTTTATTAATTCTAATATTACTGTTTCTAAAATCGAGTCTACCAGTATCGTATACGCGTAGCATCGTAGCACGAATGCTACGCGACTACGAATTTCGTAACATATTGAATAGTGCGTTACGTACGAAAAACAGTAATTCAATATCGTTGACTTTTTAAATAAATGTGTTGTGCAAATGAATAAATAAAATAAATAAATAAATTTCTGTACTCAAAATGAGCGACTATTAAGATAGTTGCCTAACGATGAATAAATGAATTTCTGGCATTATTATGGAAATAACAAAAAACTTTATTAATTCTAATTCTGAACTACAAACACTTCAATCGAAATACCAATTCGAATGTTATAGATACTCAAATTATCCAATATATCCTTTGTATTAGAGACTTTGTTCCAGATAGAAAGTTTCGCGGGGAAAGTCCCTTCGTAAATACGGGCCCTGGTAATCATGACGGAGAAGTATTGATTACCGGCAGCTTGAAATCGATCAATGTAAAAATATATGGAGAAAATATATCTGCATATATCAATATTTCTTCTATAATTTAAACGACCCAAATATGAATTTATTCAACTAGATTTCTTATGGAAGCATTAAGAATCACACAGCACTTGGAAACTAAATTATCATGTTTTAAAAAGCAGGACAGAGAAGAATTGGCAAGAAACTCTATAGGTCCTTTAGAATTTTCTCTAATCATATATTACGGTATTAGGAATAGATACCTAATCTTTGTAGCGATTACGTAATCTTTAAAATAGAGCTTCTTTTAACAAGAAGAGAAAAGCAACAGCAACATTTATCCAATATTCTTTCGTACATACGTAACGAAAGTCATGTATCCAGATACACCTTTTAACTTGATTAAAAACCGATTTGAATCGAATGTTGTAAATAAACAGGAATATCTTTGATTCCGTAGTCAGAGTCATCTGTATTATTTGGGTCCGTCATGGAGTTATTTTACGTAGCAATAGGAAGAGTCAATAATAATATAAAGGGTCTGAATTGTATATTACTTGCACGTGTTTAGAATTATTCAATTCATGTTGAAAACGTTTGGCTTGTAATATCTTAAATAAGGATTTGTGATTGAACATAACCTCTACCTATGTAGTGTTTGTTGTTGAATGTGTAGAAAGATCAACTATGGAGTGTCTTGCCGGTTCTTCTCCATAGCTATAGATGCTGCTTTCCAAATCGGTGGTAATTGTTGAAAACATGTTATGGCAATTCAAAAGTGCTTCTAGAAGAATAATTAAAAAAATAAATTTTGAGTTTGAGTTCGGGTGTATTTAAATACAGCTTTTTGTAACTTCATGTTTGATATCTGCATAGTTTTCCTTCAGTATGCTACAAACGCTTTAAGTACATATTTATGTAGTATCGGTAATTTATAGGATAGGATACTAAATGTTTATTAAGTTGTTATAAGTTAGGAATCACGGGGCGGTTAATTTAAAGTGAGTATTTATTAGAAAGTATTAACAGATTAAAAGCAATAAAATAGGGAAACTTAAATCTAACAATGACCATTATACAAATTATTCTCTAAACTATCTTAACTAAACATCTGTTATTTGGGAATTTCTCTTAATTCCTTTATTTACAACCTTTGCTAAAAATTACTTACTGCTAAGAACAAAGGTGCAATAAAACAATAAAATAGAGAAACTTAAATCTAAAAATGACCATTCCACATTTATAAATCGAAATTTTGATAGAATGTATGGATGTATGTTTGTTACTCTTTCACAAATAACTAGTTGATCGGATCTATGTGAAATTTGCTACAGAGATTGATTTTATATTTAGTTATATAGCATTCAAATGCTTTCAAAATGAATTTTTTAAGGATAAGGAAGAAATCGATCACGAGGCGGAATTCGAACCCGCGTTTTTCGCAATGCTGAGGCGAATTCGAATCCGTCATCATGATTTTTCGCTTATTTAAAAAATTTCACACAGAGATAGATTACGTACCAAATATACTACATTTTACTCGGATATCGAGTGACGCCGCGGGTTCCAGTTAGTTTAATATTTCAAGCTATTGCGTGACACATGGAAGTTCAAGAAACACGCATAGTATGTCAATATGTAATTATTTTGTGGTTTTGGTGATGTTAATGTATTTATGTTACTTTCAAATGTAACGCAAAATAGAAGCGTATAACAACTTTTGCAAATTATTATTAAACATGTCATCTTGCTTTCAAATTCTTAAAATTATAAACTGCGAATTGTAATTGGAGCTCATTTTTCTTGGAAAACTTAACAAAAATAACTTCTATAGACTTAAGTCTGTAACAACTTTCGTTTCATGTTAAAGTGTTTTACAATGCTAAGTGTTAGTAACCGCTAGCAAATACACCAATATTCTATGTGAAGAAACACTGCGAATTCCCACAAAGACGTTAACATATAGCCTACACAAGTATTCTTTTTGTTATAAATAGCGGTCTATTAATTTAGTCGCTGTGGTCATTACTAAATCGGACGTTTAACTTGCGTGGTCGAGGCTATAAACGTAGTTATCGCTTAGCGTTCTAACAGACGAACGGCAAGTTGTGAACGGCAGAGGCTACTTCAGCCGTCGCCACATGTCGGCGGCAGCAGTCAAAACGTCGACGACTGCCGTCGACACGTGGCGACGGCTGAAGTAGCCTCTGCCACACAACTTGCTGTTCGTCTGTAAGAACGCTTAGAACTCTTAGTTCTATATTCTGATTTAAACGAGTTTAGCTAAACGTTGGTTTATGTGTTTCTCCCTCGTTATAGTTCAGTTTGGGATTTCTGTGAATAAAGAACATGAAAATAACGAGGTGTAAGCGATATTCTTATGTGTTTGAGTTTGTGATGTTATTATTGTAAATATTGTTTTAGTAAAATATTCACACTATATAATATTGAATTTATTCAAGAAACAAGAATATTTGTTTTCAAAAGTCATTTATATAAAGAATAACTAGAATAGAGTATCAGCAAAGAGAAAAAAAAAGAAACAAAAGTTATAAAGATGGAACTTTATAACGATTCAAAGAACTTTTATTTCCTGGACGTCTAGTATATACAGAAATTCTTTATTTCCTATAATGACCTACTTTTAAACTTGTTAAATGTTTTTTTTTTCAGTCAAAATGTGCCTGTTCTTCGTTTAGAATAAATAATATGAAATTAATTATAGGACCTACCTATGCAGGTTCTCAATAATTTTTTTCGTCATTAAAAATCAAATTTAATAAATATTCATTCATGTTTTTTTGTATAATAGTATCAAAAAACATTTTTCAACTTCAAATATCCATTTAAAATCAATATAGCCAATAATTCTATATCGAATATTATATACCTACTCATTTTTGTAAAACCCTTCGAAGGTTCAAAGAGTAGTCCCCAGGCCCACTTCATAATATAATATATTGGTTTTCTGAGCTCATAAGTTCTTTTACATTCATAAGCAAATAGAAATCGGATATAGGTTTATTGCTAATTTAATTTTATAGGTCTCTTTGGCTTTTTATAAGTAGTTCAATACGATACAGTGCGTAAATATAAATGCTTGAGCTGTTACTGGAGTGATACAAAATATTTGTATGAGAAATACTGGTTATTTAAACATGGTAACAAAAATGTCACCAAATATTTACTGTTAGTATTTAAAATCAAATTTAACAAACATTACATAGGTAGATAATCTTTTTCACATTATTTACACTAAATCAATATAATTCACCACTTCATTGTTTTCTGCTTCTGTATTTCCAAAAATAAATACAGTTACTGTAACATTTTGTATGCAATGACAGAGAGTTTCAAAAGAATTTTAATAAAAATTTCTAAAGAAATCCAATATGACATTGTGGCGATTCTCGAGGCTGTGGCAAGATTGGAAAATATTGAACTCCATTTTAAAATTGTTAATATTCTCCACATTCCCAATTTTATTAGGAAAATTGTAAGAGATTGTTCGTTTTTGAATACTTTTAATTAATATTTTAAAACTATGTGATCGTGATTGTCGTAATTTTCTTTGTTAGATAATATGGAATGTTTCATGAAATACTGGTGCAGCTTTATGAGCTTTTATTTTAAAGGAATAACGAATCTTTTTATACTTATTTGAATACATAAATCGTAATTATAAGTAAGAATTTTTTCCAACACGCTCTCGATAAAACTTAATAAACTATAAATCAATCAAGCAAACATTTATTGGCAACAATACAAAACAAAAAAGTAAACCAAACACTCGATTGTTCTCGACGTTTCGAATGCAAACAGTTAACTGACTTTTATGTTTCACATTTACGGAATGAATTTTCATTAAAACCATTCGTGCATACAAGTGACTCGTAGTGAAAAATAAGGTCATAATCTTGTCTATAAAAAACCACACATAAATATAAGGTAATAGAGAAAAGAACGACTTTCCCGTTACGACTTCACGAGAAATAAATTTTAGCACCCCGTAATTGTTGTACGGGACCTTAAATCACAATTTACAGCCATTTAAGTAATGGTATAGGTTGTTTTAAGGGTTTTATTGCACACGTTTCTATTTATAAAATATTCGCTTTTATGTGTTGTGATGTTGGTTGGATAAACGCGTTTTTTAACACGCTTTTATAGCTATTTCATTACTAACATGCAGCTGACCGTTAGCGCTCAAACCGCCTCTTTTACATTCGATTTTGTCTGGAGGATCGGTAACAATAAATTCATGAGTTTAAGCAATAAGCATGTTTTTAAAGCGCGTTGAGAGTAAAATATCAAGGTCGCGTAATGGTGATACCGGCATATCATGAAGTGTCGACGATTTTGGTATCTTTGAATCTTGCCAAAGAAGTTTCACTTCTGACTCGTGTGCTCGGCAAACACACTATTTTTTTAACTATATTATTATTCACTGGCTGTGCTCGTATAATAAACTAAAATATAATATAATATGATGACATATAAAATTTCAGAATCTCATCTTTCAGGAAATTGTCCGCCGTATAAAGTTCTACCTTTAGGATGGAAATAAGATTATTATATTATTTATGTTCTGTTTTTTTATTAGACAGAATATTGAAGTACAATGTGGCTCTGAAGGAACCTTCAAAATAATTTCTCATATCGTTATTTTTAAATACTTAATCATAGCATCATACTCAATATGTAAGAGGTAGTGATAGTAATAATTAATTAAACACAAACGCTTACCAAATATTTTGTACTATGTAGACTACATAATATAAGTGATTTACATTATTTTCTATACTTGGACTGAAAGCTTAACAATATATTTCATAAGCCTAATTTTTGCATTGAGATGCTCCAACCACTGCGCCAAGCTTCATCATAAATAAATAAAAGTTAAAATAAAAATAATATGATAATTTTATTCAAAGATAAGCAAGCAGGTGTGAAAACATTTCTAAACTTTACGGGACAGTGTTATATAAACAAACCCTTGGATTTAATTAAGGTTGAGCCACATTTAGACGTTTAAACTGTATGTAAATAATGATAAATACAATGCATATATTATTATACAGGAGTTATTTAGTGTTATTTTATTTCAAACACATAATCTTATCTCTCACTTATATTATAATTGTGAAAATTTGGGAGGATAGATGGATGGTATGTGTGTGAGTTTGTTCTTCTTTTACGCAAAAACCCCATGATTGAATTTTGATGATACTTGCTAGTGGTGTAGCTTATGCACGAGAATAACAGAAGCTATAGAATACATATTATTTACTTACGTCGTTGTACGTCTTGTAAGCAGGTTCGACAACAGATGAAATCGCGCTGCATAGTTAGTAAAATTTATCTTAAGCTCTACGGTAAACCCTTCCACCGACTTTGGTCAAACTTGAAATGAAAATATGTAGTTCAAGATATAACGTATTTGATATAACAAGATGTAACTATTTATCTGAAATATTTATTGACATATATATTAATTACCGTTGAATTACCTTATATTGTTTTTTTTATATTTTTCTTCACAATATAAATTTGAATAAAAATATACGTTACAATGTGGCTTCACCCTACCCAGTAACCCAGCTAAAATTAAAAGCGAAAGAGAAATAAGTAGCGAAAGGAAACAAGTGGCCCGTGTAAATAAGCACGATTATACGGATACGAATAACGGCCTTTGATTTTATTTCAATGTGTATTTCGAGATAATCTGTTTACGTGCATGAAAGGAGATGAATTAACAGGGTTCAGTTTAAGAGCTACATTTTAAATGTTATATATTGTATTAATATGTGTCTACTATGTTAAATATGTATTTATTTGTTGAGCATGCGGGTATATGTTAAGATGATGGTCATCACCATATTATTATATTCACAACCCTGTATTTGCATGAAACAATACCTACCTATTTAATTATATCAATCTACTTGATTATAATATATAAAGAACTAGAGGTCCGCCCCGGCTTCGCCCGTGGTACATATTTCGCAATAAAAAGTAGCCTAACTCCTTTCTCGGGTATCAAAATATCTCCATACCAAATTTAATGCAAATTGGTTCAGTAGTTTAGGCGTGATTGAGTAACAGACAGACAGACAGAGTTACTCTCGCATTTATAATATTAGTATGGATAGATATAGGTAGGTACTTCTTTTGATCGCGCTTCAAGCGATGGAGCGTGCTTTCGTATCGGCATAGTAAATAGTCCTATTCAGCCCCTGTTTGGGAGTCTTGTTTCAGAGATGTTTAACCTGATTCGTGTTAAAATTTGGAAATTGAAAAATGAGAAATTGTAACAACGAAATGTTATGCATTTCCAATAAATGTGCATTATGATCCAGCGTAAATGATTTGACTTTCAAATTGTTACTAACCTAAAATATTACATTTGTCGACTCATGCAAGTAACAATTTACAAAACAACGAATGTATGTATTTTTACGGAACATTTCTATTTGAGTAAAATGCCTTGCGTTTACATAAACGACATAAACCATGTTGAATATGGCAACCCGTTTGTCACCTCAAAGTGAAATATAAATTTCGCTATGTTTTATTGTTCGCATTTCGTAAAGAACTGCCATAAGCGTTACCATGGTAACCGTTTATTTCATGAGCTCACTATGGACTGCTTTTCTTGAAGTATTTCTCATACATATGTATTTCCTTGTGCCACTTTTTAAGGGTTATGTTTGGTATTACGTAGTATTACAGCGTAATCGCTCATAATGATGAGACTTTTACGTTTTTATGGGGAGTATTTAGGGCACTTTGGGATATTATAATAATAGTTGATTTTAAATTTTTTTTAAAGTCCTAGTAAAAAACTTTAAGTTTATGGTAGAAAAAAGAGAAAAAGTTGAATTAACATAAATATTAAAGTTATACATTTTCGTGTCGGAAAAGCTCTGGTTTGAATATCTTTCTTACTACCTACTTATCTATATTAATACCTACGATTAAAACAACAATGATGGTTGTAACTAGGGATGTAACGATACCGATACCGATACCGATATATCGGCCGATATATCGGCAAGCCGATATATCGGTATCGCCGATAATAAATCAACCGATACCGATATTTTTTTATTAAATTCTTTCTTTTCTTTTATGTTTTTGCATTGTATTCATTCATATTGTTTTATTTCTGTTTCTGTAATAGTGTTAAGGAAGAGCGGAACCTCCTGACACAAGCATTTTATTTGCTTACTAGGAGTGTTCCAATCACAAATTAGTTTATGTAAAGGAAAGAAATAAATAATTTCGAATTTTTTTAATTTTTAACGTGATAAAGTTTTTAAAATCGTTTTAGTCGGGTGACATGTTCATAAACTTGTGTCACACCAAAACCTCACGAGCGCGATCGCAGGCATAACGAGAGAGACGGACCGATCTCCCGTTTCATCTCGAGCGCTGCCACTGCATTATGTTATCACGTAAACATCTCGATCGTAAACCTACTTTACAAACAACCAATTTTTTTGATATCAAATAATTCAAAAACCCGCGCCCAATGAACGATGCGGGAGGCCGCCCGCGCGTGCGCACTTTGTTTTCTGAAAAAACTCTACCAATAGTAAACTTTTATTAGGTACTGATTGTATGTGTATTACTTAAAGTTTACAAACTCAAACTCAAACTCAAACATTTATTCATTCAATTAGACTTCTTATAGAAGCACTTTTGAAACGTCATTACATATTTTAAAATTTACCACCGATTCGGAAAGCAGTATCTACGGAGAAGAACCGGCAAGAAACTCCATAGTTGTTCTTTTAAATCATGTCAGTTTTACAATTTTACAAAATACATATGTAACATCATAATATATTATAATAACATGCCAAAGAACTGTCCTGTGGTTTTTTCGCGACAACCCTCCATGGGTTTTTATCGTCCATATATTCCTGAATACTGTAGTACGCTCTCTGAACTAGTACATTTTTTATATAAGTTTTAAATTTAGAACTACTAAACTCTTTAATATTATGAGGAATTCTATTGTAAAAGCGTATACCTTGACCCATAAATGAATTTTTAACTTTAGCTAATCGGAAAAATGGCATTTCAATTCTATTTCTGTTCCTTGTGCCATAACAGTGTCTATCTCCTACTCTTGTGTGTAAGTCGGCGTTTAACTGACTTCGTAAAATAATAATACTAAAATAAATGGTTTTGTTGTTTTTTGATTTGGCATTTTTATTTAAAAGAATACGATTAACAGTTGTCTCTGTTAAATGTTGGTAGCTTTTTATGCATAATTCACTATTTATTTTTCTACCAAGCCATCGATATCGGTATCGGTATCGGTATCGCCGATACATTACTACAAATATCGGTATCGGTATCGTATCGGCAAAATCATGTATCGTTACATCCCTAGTTGTAACGTAGGTATTTTTTGAAGCAAATTGTTCGTACTCATTACAACCAGAACATTAAGATCTCTTAATTAACGCCTCGTTAAATTAACTCCACGATTCTCGCAAACTTTTAATTATCTACGAGAATTAGAGCTTATTCTAAGCGTGCAGAAACAGTTGTGATTATATATTTTATTCGATAGTACTATTAATATAAATGCAAAGTTGTATGTACCAATCAATGTATGAAATGTATGTATGTTTGTTACTCCCTCTCGGGAAAACCACTAAACGTATTTTGATAATTTTTGGCAATGATGTAGCATGCTATCCTGGTACGTACTACACGTATCATCACATGACCTTTAGAAATACTTGATTTTGCTTACCGGTTCGTCCGGGTTAAACCACGAAGTACAGCTAGTTTATAATACTTTTTGTAGAGAACTACAAAAAAAATATATGTGCGATAGGCCTATACAACACAGTATTATATAACAATACTATAGGCCAACGTCCCTCATAACCAAATTTTATGCATCATATCAGAACTGTCAATACCAACCCACGTCATATTACAATTTGATGAAAAAACTATTATGCGACGAAATAGGCTGCGATAAGCTAATCTTGACCTTAGTATACTAATCAAGTGTGCTTCGCTTGGTACAAATTTGCTTACGTAAATTGAAAAGTTCCGGATATCTTGAAGATTGCTTCTGCCAGTTCTTTATGGGGATATATGGGAGTATTTTTCAATTTTGAAAGGCTTGGTGTATCAACAGATAGACTATTTGGTAAGGTATTAAAAAGGAAAGTTTTATTGATGTTTCCCTATTATTCATTTATAATCTTTCTTATATATAAAAATGAATCGCAAAATGTGTTGGTAAGCGCATAACTCGAGAACGGCTGAACCGATTTCGATAGTTCTTTTTTTATTATATTCCTTGAAGTACGAGGATGGTTCTTATGTAGAGAAAACGTAAACATGTACCACGGGCGAAGCCGGGGCGGACCGCTAGTATTATATAGAAACAATTAGGAGAAAGATTATTGGAGGAATTTTTTACACATATAGTTTTATATAAAGGCTGCAAAAAGTTTATCTGAAGCTTGTACGATATAGAAGTGCATTTTAAGACAAACCGCACTACATCACAAATATATTTTAAATACAAATAATACTTTAAAAAACTATCGCTATAGTTAAGGAAACAACAAACTAAAACAATTTATTTGCGTATTATTCTAAAGCTTGATTGAAAAGTTATTTGTAGAGGCCATACAGCGGCTTTATCGCTGCAGCCAAAAACAATTAGCGCTAAAATTGCTTTTCAGAAAAAATGCACGATTACATGGAGCAAGCAAAACAGCGCTTTAAGCGCTGCAGCAAAATCCGTATGTGCTCATTTCGTGTAGGATACAGCGGTTTTATTACATTCCCGTCCTCAGAGAACACCTAATGGACCCTCTTCACAATGGGCTGCGTTGGGCGAGTAGAGGCAATCACGTTAGTGTAGAGGACAAATGTCTATGATCGGCCGTCATATGTTTGATAATGGCGGCAAACATCGACGATCATATTTTATTGGGCCAACGCAGCCCATTGTGAAGGTGGCCCATTGTAATGGCCATCTAGTTGTTACTCGACCTATTTCTGTCTGTGTTGCTACACTATAATATAATAACTGCTCTTGGGGTTGGTCGTGGTTGACCTTTAAAATATCTGCTCGAATGAGCATGGAACATTTATTTTAAAAGCAGAATCAATAGTTGATAATTGAATATATGATAGACAGTGCAAAATAAACAAATGATGTGTAATTTTAAACCAAAATACACAAAGATTGGATTTATTTTGATAATGACTATTCAGTTCGTTTAATATAACACAATTACAATAATAATTATTTACAATGTGATAAACAATGAATTGATTAGGAATTAAATATACATATTATATACACACACTTAAAAATAACATCATTTTCAAATATTTATCAGTTCTGCTAATGCAAGTAGCTGAGACAAATACAAAAAATGATTAGGTAAAATCTGTTCCTATGTGAGTTATAACTTAAAACTGCTCTTCTCTGCATAATATGTTTTTTGAACCGATGATTAATGAGAAAACCACGTTATGACGATTCAAAATGCTTCTAGAGAAAGTAATAATAATAAATGTTGGAGTTTGACTCTACCTAACATGTACCTAACTTTTTATACGTATCTATGATCACCCACATCGCGTCATCGTCGTCAAAATATTCACAATAAACACTAAATTTTGACTATAATCTACGTTAATTTGTATTGGATTTTCGTACCGTACCAACGAGATAGGTTACATTACCTGTGATGTTCATGTAAATACACGGAAAATGAGCACAGAGCCGTGTCAAACATCGCTACGTGCCTACAAACCAATGTCGGGTCTTCATTAAAATATACCAGTTCCAATCTGCTCACAAAATTATAGTGCGAGAGCCCGCGAGAGATCGTTTCGAAGACTTGTAATTTGTAAAGTGGGTTTTTAGGTACCTAGTTTTAATAGCGAAGGACTAAGTTAAATTTCATAAAATACGAAAACTAAATATATGTATAAAATATGAAACGAATTTTCTTTAGTTCTGCATTGTACAGCGGTTGTAATCTTAAGTATATTTACAATACATATTATTTACATCTTGATTAGTTGCATTATTCCTAAATATGTTACGTACTTATGTTTACATATATTATTGTTTATAATTAATTTTATAAAATTGACTAAATATGCGAAGGTATATCTGGGGGCACGGCAGTGCCCCCGCCAAGTCGAGCAAAAAAAAAGCGGCACGGCCGTACCATCCTTTTTATTATTTCTTAAGTAAACTAGTTTCAAATAAGTTTGTAAATAACATAAGATATTGTTTATCGTAAATAATTTGAAATTTATATGTAACGGAAAATCTTGATATAATTTTCATTTCAAAGTCAAGCAAAAGCATTAGATACAAACAGAATATGAAATAAATTTAGTCGTAGACTCTCGGGCTTCAGTAGTTTCAATTTTGTAATGTAAACTCGGCTTATTTGAATGCTAGTGTCTAACCCACACAAGCAACTGCTGTTAATCAATAATAACATATTTTTTTATTGTCATCGTTCAATAATATTCAAAGTTAAATACACAGAAAAATATAACAGTTTTGTCTCCGAGACCGCGAGATAAAAAAAAACTTATTATTCAACATAGATCCTCCATAGGTGTATAATTTTCACTCCAAAAAATATTTAAGATTATTCAATAGAAGGATATTATCCAAATTTCTTTTCTAAAATAAATGTGATCGTATTTTCAGAAGATATGTTAACGAATGACATATGACAACACAAAAATAATCACAGGCATTAAAAAAAAATTACCATCGTGCGAACGAATACGCGGGTAAAACCTAGTATTATTTCCATACACATAAAGCAGTCAAAAGTCAATGAACATGTACATTGTACATGCATAAATCGTCTACAATTTAATTAAAAGTTGCTGACCCACTCTCAGTGACCCTTCGAAGGCCTATACGAGGCTATAAATTCAAGACCGCTTTGTGATTCAAACTGAGGTTAAAATAAAACTCTCTATTACCATAGTTACGAGAGTTTTATGAAAGAGTTGAAAATATTAATTCTTTTATATACAAATTTTTGAATATTATATGCGTGTAAATACGTGTATGTAGTTTAGAATGTTGTTTGTATGATTGTTACTCTCATACGCCAAAACAGCTGAGTTGTATGAAATTGTTACAGACGTCGATTATAATATTTATTAGCATAATATAGGCATTTTTTTCTAGGGAAGCTACTACGTGGGCAAGCTGCGAGCGCCAGCTTCTCTTTTAAAACTTAAATTAATACAGGAAGAAATAAATCTATATTTCTACGATTTTTGACATTCTTAATATGTTCAACAATTCTGAACAAGAGTCGTACCACAGTCGTTCTTAATATTTCAAAGTGACAAGCCAGAGAACACAAACAAAGTAATCAAATGACTTGCTTTGTGTCTCGTACGATGTGTTTTGAAGGCGAACGTTGTTGTTTTATTCTAGTCAAATGTTATACGAAGTAGGATAACAAATTTAAACAAACTTCCATTGAAATAAAGCTATTTGATTCCTCTGTATAGATATTGTGTTGCTTTATTCTGCTACACACATATACTATACCTAATATTATAAAGCTGAAGAGTTTGTTGGTTTGTTTGTTTCAACGCGCTCATCTCAGGAACTACTCTGATTTGAAAAATTCTTAGCTAAACTAAATAAATAGCCCATTTATCGAGGAAGGCTATAGGTTATATATATCATTACGCTAAGACCAGAAGGAGCGGAGCCACGCGGTTAAAACCGCGAAGCGCAGCTAGTTGAAGAATATGTCGATAAAAATAAACATTTTTTAAATGAAAATGGGTAAATTGAGAAAAAGAAACTAGAAATAAATATACTCAGATCTGGCCTAAACATATAAGAAAATCGAATATTGGAGCAGTCACGAAAACATCAATCTCTACAAGATAAATGATACTGCTATGAAGAACCATGTATTATCATAGTCAAATCATAATTTAGTACAGTGTCCTTATTGTAATTTATAGTGTGAACATCGAAGTTACATTGAATATCCTAAATAAATGTTTAAGTTAAGGCAATTCCAATGGGATTTAGATATTTTACGCGGTACAAAGAAGTCTTTATCACTCTCTCAAAATCATAAAACCGCTTTAATGCGACTTGAAAGAAAAACAAACACACATTTATTCATTATGATTTTTTACCCGACGTTTCGAACACTTCACAGCGAGCGTGGTCACAAGGAAACAGACGCTAACTTTCTTAAATTCATTCAACTTATAAAGGTATAATACTCGCGTAAAATCAAAGAAAATACAAGTATTAGGGTATTACAGGTGACTTCAGGTGACTCAAAACGCCGGTTTTCAATCAATACCTCGTGATGTAGATAGTATATTAGCAAAGAGGGTTCAAATCCCACGTAATTTACATAGCTTTTTCATCAACGGATAAATAACATGAGATTGGAAATATTCTACTTGAGTAGTGTCACTTAATACATTGATATTGCGTTTTTTCTTGGAAACAGGAATTGACTGTGATATTTCACGTACGTAATGAAACTGAAACGAATTCCGTATTTTTGTAATATTTTATGGAAGGAATAAAGTTATTCTTTATTAAGTTGTGTGAGTAATGAGTATAGTAGTGTGTTATTTTTATGGGATTCTTATACGAAGATCTTTGTTCTCAAGTTTATGAAGAGAGTGAGGAAGAGTATAATAGGAGTATGATTTATTTACGTTAAAGCTTGAATTAGAGAATGTATTAGAAGTGTGTACGTATTAATATGATGTCAAAAATTATGATGCTATGTTTAACGGTGCATTTATGTCAAACAAACATAGAGCTAGAGCACAAAATACATAATAGTAGCTAAACGCGCTAGAGCAAGAGCGTGATCTTTTAGTGTAAACGAAAACTCGTATTCATTGTTGTTCAGTTTATGAACATTGCATACAATCATTTCGAGCGCACTAAGAACAACGAAAGAATTCTCTACGCCTGTTTACACTAAAAAAATGACATAGTGGGGTTAGAATGAGCATTGGCTCGTTTCATTTAAAATATGAAACGTAATATTGTATTAAAATTTTCAATAAATATTATGGAATGTTGGATATTATATGAAAAATTGAGACCCATAAATTACCGTTTCTGTTTCTATTCAAGATTGTTTATTATCTGATAAGCCAAAGATATTGGCAAAATGTTACAAATTGCTAATTCCTGATAAGAATTGATTAATTTTTGTTAAGTAATGGACTTAATAAATGGCGGCCGGCTTTGAATAACTTTACTAATTATCCGATATTGTTATTCTAAATATTGGATTTCGTTTTATGATTTGTTCGTCATCGCTAATTGCGTAAACATGTTTACAACTTTGTTTCGTTCGAATCGGTCAATTCTCGTGAATTAATTTTATATAAATATTGTTTTGTATATATAATATTGTTAACGTCTGTAAGACTTCTGTTTGGCGAAGAAATATAAATATCAATTACATAATATAAACATCCTGTAACGTACCTAGTGTTCATAGTATAAACTAGTTTAAATTCGATCGATGAACTGCATCAGAATATAACCTCTTTTTATACAATAATTCAATAATCAATTGATCTGTTTTTCAAAATTTTACTTCAACAGTAAGCCTTGTAGCTTAATCGGGGCATATTTTCCCTCTCAGTTATCTTAAACAAGAAAAAGAACAAATAATCATCGTTTGTTGCATCTTAAACGGGAAGCCCTCGTTATAAACTTGCAGTCTTTGAAATAAAACAAAAACTTGCAGTTTCACAAGCAGTTACTATTTGGAATTCAAATCGTGAACTATTAACGTCTACGGACTTCATTGTTGGCTGTTTCATTAAACGTCAGCTAACAAGGAAATTTCAGTTTATATTTTATCCTTACGATTTGAGTAATGGCTTACAAATATTTTGTCTTTATATATATATATATATATATATATATTATTAACTATCTATGACCATAGAAGATAAAGGAACTTCAGCTGAATAAATAGCATTAACCATCGATACTACGATATTGAGTAACAACAAAATTATACATTTGCCCTTTTAAAATATTATATATATTAGTCCTCTCATTATTTGTCTACTCTAGAGTCTAGAATCTACGTGACTCTACATCTAACAAACAAGCGTCGACTATTTGTAGAATCAACTACAATATCAACTCAATCACGCCTAAACTACGGAACCAATTTGCATGAAATTTGGTATGGAGATATTTTGATACCCGAGAAAGGACATAGGCTACCTTTTATTGCGAAATATGTACCACGGGTGAAGCCGGGGCAGACCACTAGTATAATATAAAATGAATATCAATATAACTATCACGCCAGCTTTACAAATCAAAATTCCATCTCCTTCAAGATTATAAAGCAGGAAAGTGATCTTTCATTTTAAAAATATTTATTTACTAATCTCAACTTTCCACCTCTTAATTATTTTATGATTAAAATAAAATTCTTGGTTGTTATAGAGACAACCTTGAGACGACAATATTATTGATAGTATATAATACTAGCTTTCCACCCGCAGCTTCGCCCGCGCAGTCAAAGAAAAACCCGCATAGTTCCCGTTCCCGTGGGATTTCCGGGATAAAACCTATCCTATTTCCCGGGATAAAAAGTAGCCTATGTCCTTTCTCGGATATCAAAATATCTCTATACCAAATTTCATGCAAATTGGTTCAGTAGTTAAGGCGTGATTGAGTAACAGACAGACAGACAGAGTTACTTTCGCATTTATAATATTAGTATGGATTAAGGTTCTTTCCAATTTGATTTTCAAATGATATTCCTAAATTTAAATGAAGTTATTTCCCAAAAAATATCCAAATAAAACGAATACGATATCAATATTAATATCGGAATTTCTAATACGTAATAAATTGTCTCAGCGTTCGCAAAATTGAAAAAATAATAAGAAGCAATATTTCTTATGAAGATGGAGTTTGAATGATAAAAGTTCTGAATTCAGAAATTGAACAGACAGAAAATAGGTTTTTCCGTAAGAACGTTTTAGATATCTTTATTGTTTCAGAAATAATATGTTTTTGCTTTCTTCGTGAATATTTTATGAAGAGTTGATATAGATACGTATGCAGTTAATATTGTAAGGAAAAACAATGCAATGGATTTTGATAAGGTTTTTAATAGATTTAGTTATTGTAGTGCTTTAGTATAATATAATTTGTTAAGTTTTAGACAAAGCGGGCGAAACCGCGTGCGGGATGCTAATACAAAATATAAAACTGTATACATTTACTCGATATCAAAATAACATTTAGAATACGAAAGGAATGAATTTATGTTAGTGAACTTAGCAGATCATTTTTAGCAGATCAAAAAATAATGTGAGTTCTTATCGCGTGCGTTGAGTTCTACAGTTCCTGATACTTTTTAGAAATAGTTCTGGCCTTTTTACCTTAAAAAACGACATTTGAAAAAATGATCTGCCAACTTCCCGTAGTAGATAATTTTTAGCAGATCAAAAAAAATGTGAGTTCTTATCGCGTGCAGTTGAGTTCTACAGTTCCTGATACTTTTTAGAAATACTCGCGTAAAATGAAACACTAGAAAATTTATTTATGTCATATTTCATCACGCCGTAGCACCATGCCGTAGCATCATGCCGTAGCATCACGCCGTAGCATCACGCCGTAGTATCATGCCGTAGCATCATGCCGTAGCTTCATGCCGTAGCATCATGCCGTAGCATCATGCCGTAGCATCACGTCGTAGCATCATGCCGTAGCATCATGCCGTAGCATCACACTGTAGCATCACACCGTAGCATCACGCCGTAGCATCATGCCGTAGCATCACGTCGTAGCATCATGCCGTAGCATCACACCGTAGCATCACACCGTAGCATCACGCCGTAGCATCACGCCGTAACAAATGCCGTAGCATTACGCCGTAGCATCACGCCGTAGCATCACAGCGTAGCATCACGTCGTAGCATCACGTCGTAGCATCACGTCGTAGCATTACGTCTTAGCATTACGTCTTAGCATCACGTTAAGCCGGGTCCAGGTCGGGTTTCTTCAAATGTCGTTTGTTAAGGTAAAAACGCCAGAACTATTTCTAAAAAGTATCAGGAACTGT
>CAJQZN010036075.1:1013-13387 GCA_907164685.1 Colias eurytheme | reverse complement strand
TATGATACATAAAGACATTTTAAGTTTGAAAAATCAGATGTTTTGCGTAGTAGTACCCACCTCAACGCTTCGCTTATGAGGCGTGCAAAAAGACGGCACTCGGGGACTGCCGCGGTAAAGCTATTGCATGCTATGCCTTCAAGCCACACCTCCGAGCCCGTCGGAGTGGGGAGCGTGAGGTTTTTTCGTTACGGAATTTCTCGATTTGGTCCCCGCGCTCAAGGCCCGCGATAGAAGCTATGCAATAGCTTAAAATCAACTAATATACCTATTTAAAATATTTTTTCAGAATAAACGCGCTCCTAATAGCCGATGAAATACGTCGGGCGGTAGCAATAGATGTAGGTCTGGGTATACCGAAGTTGGACGATGAAACTTGTCCCGGGTTCACATGGCCCCCGTTAGACTTTGGATGGAGTTTGGCTGAGGTAAGTAGCAATTTAATATTTATTTTATACCAAAAAGTAAAAAAAAAAATACTTTTATAGCATAACAACCGAAACAAAATTCTTCATAGCATATGTAAAACAAAGAACACATGTCTCAGAAGTGCCGCGATTACACCCTGTATAGCCTTATAGCCTTCCTCGATTAATGGGCTATCAAACACCGAAAGAATTTTTCAAATCGGACCAGTAGTACCCGAGATTAGCGCGTTCAAACAAACAAACTCATCAGCTTTATAAATTAGTATAGATTGTAAAAAGCATTGAATATACCATAGTTACTTATTATATACATTTATTTTAGGTACTCAGCGCTGATTCTGAAAAACACGACAAAAAGAAAGAAATTGAAGACTGGAGTAAAAGCGATGAGCCGGAGAAAGAAGAGTAAGATTCTATTTTTTATTAATTACTTTTTATTTATCGTGATGTCTTAAAGCGTTTTAATTCCAGTGTGGGAAAGGGATGGTGCTAGACGATCTATATAGCTCTGTTTTTGTTCTTTTACTAACACTTTTTTGTATTGTTGCCTCTTTATGGAATTGCATTTTAGAGCTTTAGACCCAATTTCACCAATATTTTCTAAATCAGACATTTATTAATCGAGCTTCAAATTAAACATGTATTTTAACATCGTTGTCAACTCTACAGGTCCCAAGAAGGAAATCTAACAGCCGATTATCAAATCGACCATTAACTGAGCGACTCACGAATCATTCATTCGTATTTTAAACCGCCCGAAACAAAATGTCATAGTTGACAATGCCATAGTTTCGCACGTTGGGGCTATTTGTTCTAGTTGTATAATAACTGTCATGTTTGGTAATTCGACTAAATTGAAATGTTCTAACACAGTATACAATTTAATAATCATGTAGAAACTTTTACGTTTGCTGGTTTATATGTCAAACGATTTGGTCGTTACCATGGTTACAAATGTTTGATGTTATTTGGAGATTATTTTGTTGTGATTTTTCTTGTGTTATTTTAATTTTATTTTGAGTTGAATAAATACAATAATGTTGAAGAAAAATCGCGGTTCAATTTCACTTGGTCGAAGGTAAACTGGATCTGGTTGAAATTACGAAAAAAAATTCGGAGTCCGAAGGAAAGTGCGAGAGATCTCATACTAGAAGAGCAATTAAAACAAGAAAAATAAAGACGAAGCAGCAAGATACATTTAACGTAAATTAATAGTAAATTCTTGTTTGTAATAACCTAGTATCTAGTTGTTATAACCTATTTATTGAATGATGTTGATAGGTACAATCTAAGGGCACAATAAAAATGTTTTATAAAAACACAAGTTTTATTTATGTAGGTAACATGAAAAATTACATATTTCTATAACAATGTCACATTTAAATTAAATTAGGATCATCATCATCGTCAGCCCATATACTTTCTCACTGCTGGGACATGGGATTGGTAGTGCTAACTTAAACTTAAACACGGTAAGGGATCAGGTCATTATCCACCACGCTATCTTATGATATGTCGGTTTCCTCACAATGTTTTTCACCACTGAGCCATCACTGCACTGCACTACAATAAGCAGTTGGTCTGTAGGTGAAACTGATAGATTCCTAAAACAGAATTTAAAATTAAGATAAGTACATTTCATAATCATGAGGAGGCCTGAGCCTTACCTGAGTAGTGGTGAAGTTTACATTTTAAGTACCTATATTGGTATTCAATACTAGATTTGACATGACTCACAGGATTATTATGGTTTAATTGAAAATAATACAGTATTTAGGAAGGAACCTTTATGCACATAAATATAAATATTACCTCACGAGATAGTTTTACTTACAGATCCGACGGTTATTCGAGTTTATCTTCAATTAATTGCAATACTTCCAAAACCGATTGTTTTGATAAACGAAATCTTGTTCTAAAATCAACATCATCATATTCTTCGAAACAATGACGACGTCTTTATAAATTCTGGGCCGTCGCGGTCGCACTATATAATCCAAATTATACAAATCATCCAACACATCTTCATTTACAAAAATAAAATAGTATGCAGAGTCCATCTTGACAGCAAGAAAACTTCAAATCATTTTTTCTAATCGCTTGTTAAAAATTTAAAGAGCCTCTATGCCACGGGTTAAATATAATGCCGTGTTAAGGAAACTAATCCTCGATTAGGTCATGGTGGGACACTCCCTTACATTGATGTCCCGTTAAAAGAGTTAACAGCGTGTTAAACTAACTAACAGAGCTTGATGAAACTGGGCCAATTTCACCAATATTTTCTAAATCAGACATTTATTAATCGAGCTTCAAATTAAACATGTATTTTAACATCGTTGTCAACTCTACAGGTCCCAAGAAGGAAATCTATTTGTTCTAGTTGTATTTAAAATAAAGAGCAGTTAATTAACTGGATTCAATTTTATTGTTTTTTTTTTTACATTTTTTTTTGTAATTGTTCATGTGGGTAATTCGATTAAAATTGAAATAAAATAGAACCATTGAATTAAATGAGTTTTATTTTACAAATCTAAAACTAGATATTAATCAATAAATTGTCACTTTCAGAGGAAAAGAAGAACAAGAGATAGAAGAGACGCAAGAGAAGAATGGAGAAGAGACGGAAGTTAAAGAGAAGACAATCAATGATATATTGCAAGAAAAGGAAGACGCTGAAAGTGTGAGTATATTCGTATTAACCCATTGACCACCGAGCGGCCCGATCGGGCCGCGACACAATAGATTTTCTATTGTGTCTGTGATTCAGGGACTGAGGGATTAATAACTAGCGTTCCGCCCCGGCTTCGCCCGTGGTACATATTTCGCAATAAAAGGTAGCCTATGTCCTTTCTCGGGTATCAAAATATCTCCATACTTACCAAATTTCATGCAAATTGGTTCAGTAGTTAAGGCGTGATTAAGTAACAGACAGACAGACAGAGTTACTTTCGCATTTATATTATTAAGTATGGATTTAATGGACTGACCGGTTGGCTTAGTTGGTAGTGACCATAGAAATCTAAATAACAAGACACTAGAAGTCGTAAGCGTGCGTGACCTTGTCGCCACTCAGGTGATTTGCACATCACCAGTGCATTCGTCACTGTTCAGTTGCTCTGGAGACGTATGAGTGTATACATGGTGTGTTTCAGCAATTCCCATTGCGGAAATTCTTCCACAAGTTGTAATTATACTTATAAAGGAATAATATTTCATCGGAAAATATTTTTTTTTAGAAATAATGCCGTTTTTCCTTAAAATTATAGAATATTTACAAGTATTACGAGTGTCACCATAGTAATCGAAATAACAATGAATGACACAGTCGACCATTCTTATTATCAAGTTTGTTCGTATTGGAGCAAAAAGTCTAATATACTTAGGGATGTTATTCTAAAATAAACCGTAAATTCGTGCGTTAGGATACATATTCAAAAGCTTAATTTAATAGATAAGTTAGTTTTCACTAAAATCAAGCTGTCCAATAAAAGGCATAGTTTACTTGTGTGTACTGTTTAGCTTTCGATTTGAATGTGTTGATTTTGGCGACAGCGGTTTTCATACGAATTATGACATAATAGCACTTCTATGTGTCTTGTTATTTAGATTTCTATGGTAGTGACCCTGCCTTCCAAGCCAGAGGTCGTGGGTTCGATTCCCACCCGGGGCAACATATTTGTGTGACGAACATTGATGTTTGCTCTGTGTCTGGGTGGTAATTATCTGTATAAATATAAATTTAAAATTATATACTTATATGGTTTTTTATCTGGTTTCCATAACACAAGCGAAAGCTTAGTATGGGATCAGATTGTGCCGTGTGTGAATATTTATATATTTACTAGCCTTCCGCCCGCGGCTTTGCCCGCGTTTTGAAATAAAAACCCGCATAGTTCCCGTTCCCATGGGATTTCCGAGATGAAACCTATCCTATGTGTTAATCCAAGTTACCTTCTATGTGTGTGCTAAACATTGTAATCGGTTCAGTAGTTTTTACGTGAAAGAGTAACAAACACACACACACACACATCCTCACAAACTTTCGCATTTATAATATTAGTAGGATTTATTTATTATTTCCAGGGTTTCGAGATAGGCACATGGAGTAACGACATGGCGTCTTCTATCCCGCTCACACTCGACGAGTTCAATGAGCCCCTCCCACATAACGTTACACTGTGCACTTCGGCTACTGGTAATTATTATTAATGTTTTTTTAAGGATTTGGGAGTTTTTTTAATGTTTTTTCTTATCCCTACCACGCGTGATTCGACGTATTTCTGAAAAATAAGGTCATAAAGAAGTTTCACTTCTTACGTGTGTACACTAGTACACGCACACATTTGTTTTTTTTCATGAGTCGTTTTACCAAAAAAAATTAAGGATTTTGAGGTTTTTAATGTGTTTTTTAAGTGAAACTTCTTTAGTTGAGAGTAAAATTTTAAGGTCATGGCAATGCCGTCACGTCATGGAGTAAGCGACGATTTAGCTATCTTTTAAATCTTGCGAAAGAAGTTTCACTTCTGACACACGCTGTTTTTTAATTTTATAAAGTTAAATATTTTTTTTGCCTTTCCTTAATTATTAATGCAAAAACTCGAAAAAAGTCACAAAAATACGACATAATTGTACTAGCGGTCCGCCCCGGCTTCACCCGTGGTACCTACATGTTTAAACTATCCTATCTCTCAAGTTGGATCGAACTGCACATGGTGTGCGAATTTTATTATAATCGGTTAAGTGGTTTAGGAGTCCATTGAGGACAAACATTGTGACACGAGATTTATATAATATATTAAGATAAGATAATTTTACTACATTTCACCACCAGGTGGCGTAAACTGGTCGGAGCCGATACCAAAGCCGAAGAATTTTAACGCGGGAAGAACTTTTTCAATGGCGGACAGCGATTGCTCTTATATGTCTAGGTGAGTTTATTGTAATATTAAAATTAAAAAAAAACACCCACATATATAATGCAAAAAATAAGATTTAAATAATCGAAATATCGATACAATTTTGTGTTGTCGGCCATCTTGAAATTGAAATTTTACAGACTGTATAGTAATAATGTTATAAGTAAAAAGGTGTAGTAGGTTTTGTCTCATCATCTGAAGAATATTGTATAAAATACATTAAATAAAAGAAAATTTACTTTTCGAAACATTTTTATTTCCAAAAATCAAAGTTTAATCTTAATTTTCTAATCGGAACTTTAATCCAGTCCAATTTACAATACAAGTTTAAATCGATCAAATTTCACGCAAACTTGAGTCACTTTATCGTGAGTATCGAGTCGTATGGTTAACATTAGGTAATAGGTACTAGTTACGTCGCCAAGACAAATGTGAAAACAAACCTTTTATTTTGAGATAAGTATAGAAAAGTGCATGATGAATTTGATATTTTTGGTTTTATGGCATTCAAATGCTTTATAAATATTAATTTATAAAGAACTAGCTGTGTCCCGCGGTTTTACCCACGTTGCTCCGCTCCTGTTGGTCTTAGCGTGATGATATATAGCCTATAGCCTTCCTCGATAAATGGGCTATCTAACACCGAAACGATTTTCAAATCGGACATGTAGTTCCCGAGATTAGCGCGTTTAAACAAACAAACTCTTCAGCTTTATAATATTAGTATAGATAGAAAAAATTCGATCGCTCTGGCGTGTCACGAGTGGCCGAGTTAGTCAGGCATCCGCCCCGGATGCGCGAAAGGATGCGGGTTCGAGTCCCGCTGAGTGATCGAATTTTTTCTATTCTTTATAATTTTATAAGTACAACATGATGTCCAAACAGTTCAAGTATTATTTTATTTCACTTTCTTTTTCCTTTCTTTCGTAATATTACTCATTAGCCTATAGTAAAAGGCTAGATCGTAATTTTCAATAATGAATCCCTAGTTAGGTTCATTATTTTAGGTAAAAAAAAAACTTTCTTTTTCCAGTGATTTCGACACGGACGATTCAGACCTCAATTCTGAAGGTAGTGACGATGATTCGGAGGGATTCTGCAGTAGTAAAAACACTAATGGTATGTTTATTTTTATATTTATTTGTGAAAAAAGATAATCTCAGTAAATTGTAATAGAGAGCAAATATTTGTTAGGTAATATGAAGATTTTGAAGCGCTTCTAAATGAAGTACAATTGTTAATACATAAATAATTGAGGCAGGCAAGACATTTCTTTTAAATAAAAAAAAATATATGTATATCAAAATTGCTTTTTTAAATTTGACTTTTGAGTTTGAATTTTCAAATAGTATCTGCGGCAAATAAATCGTTTGTATCGTTAATGTAGTAAGTGATTATTAATGAAACAGCAACTTCGTAAGTTCGTAACATGTCAAAGTTACGGAGTTATATTACATATATTATATTATATTACAGGACATTATTACACAAATCGACCTAGTCCCACAGTAAGCTCAATTAAGGCTTGTGTTGTGGGTACTAGGCGACGATAAATATAATATTTAATAAATACATATATAGATAATAACACCCAGACCCAAGAACAAATAATTGAGTTCATCACACAAATATTTGCCCTGACCGGGGATCGAACCCGGGACCGTCGGCTCAGTAGGCAGTTACTTTACCACTGCGCCAACCGCGTCGTCGCGTCGTAGTTGATTAAATTCAAAAGTTTATGGTAAAACTTGTATTATTTCGAATGCGTTATCGGCAACATATTAATTCAACTACACAATATTTGAATTAGAAACGTCCTAAAATGTTAAAAATCCTTTTTTCCTTCTTTAGCAGCCATGGGAGTACGCATAGAGTACAAAACGGCACACGAAGCGGAAATCGTGGACGTTGAACTAACATGTTTAGTCATGTTAGTTCAACGTCCACGATTTCCGCTTTTAAAATAAAAGTTCGCAAACGTGGGTTCGAATCCCGCCTCGTGATGGAATTTATCTATCATAAAACTCTTGAGTATTTTAGTTTAAAACACGCTTTTATTCCTCGATTCGAAATCGAAATTTGACGCACTTTTAACGGACAGATTTAATTCAAACTTTGTACAATATCAAGGATCGGTGACAATTCAATAATTTCATGAGTTTAAGCGGTTTTTTTAGTTGTTTTTTTTTTAAGCTATTGCATAGCTTCTATCGCGGGCCTTGAGCGCGGGGACCGAATCGAGAAATTCCGTAACGAAAAAACCTCACGTTCCCCACTCTGACGTGCGCGGAGGTGTGGCTTGAAGGCATAGCATGCAATAGCTTTACCGCGGCAGTCCCCGAGTGTCACACGTCTTTTTTTTTTAACTCTACCTTATTTATTTTTAACCATAATTATTACTTTTTTCCTCTATAGCGGCTATGGGAGTACGCATAGAGTACAAAACGGCACACGAAGCGGAAGCGGTAGACGTTGAACGGAAACGTCCGGTCGCACCCGCGCCCAAACCGGACACGGAAGATGCCGCGAGAGATCTACTTGAGTGTAAGAGATTGCTTAGAGGGGGCAAGGCTACCGTCGAGGTGAGTAGGGATGATGGACGTACACATAAAAAAAATGTATGCGTGTACTATAGTACACACGTAAGAAGTGAAACTTCAATATGACCTTAAAAATGTCACGAGTATGGTGTAACGCAAAAATGTCACGCGTACGGCGTAACGCAAAAATGTTACACTAAATTTTTGTCTAACCCCGATAAAGATGTTTCACTTCAAAAAGACGGGTTGCAATCCGGGAGTGCCGGCAGAAGTGAAAACTTGATTATTAACGTTGAGCATGTTTGATATTTTGGAATGGTATCCGTCTTACGCTTTTTCGATCAGGCCACGTGTCCTGACGCGAGTTTAACATTTTATTATACCCATTACAGAAAAAGTGCTCAACGCCGCTAAAGAAGTTTTCACTTCAACAAGAAAGAGATAAGAAGCAAGTTCCCTGATATAAATAACTAGCAGTGCCCCGCGGTTTCACCCGCATTGCTCAGCTCCTGTTGGTCTTAGCGTGATGATATATAGCCTATTCCTCGATAAATGGGCTATCTAACACCGAAGGAATTTTCCAAATCAGACCAGTAGTTCCTGAGATTAGCGCGTTCAAACAAACTCTTCAGCTTGATAATATTAGTATAGATGATTCAATCTTTTACGTTCCAATTTTATTTAAATATCTGTTAACATGTTTAAAAAACATTTTTTCAGCACGTTGAGAAATTCAGAAAATCCGTGGAATTACATAAAAAAGAAATAATTGAAAATGGACATTTAATAACAAAAGATAAACCAATTCTTGATTTGTTACCAGAAGTCAGAGAAACGGACAAACAAATAAATATTATTATTAATAGAGAAAACAATGATAAACAAGAAAATATAAAAGAATCGAATGTTTCCGAACGCAGAGAGACAGTTAGCGATTTAATAAGTGTTTCGTTCAAAAATGTAACAGACAATGATGAAAAAACTATAATAGACAGTAAAGAAGATTCTAGAACACCTCTATCTAAAGATAATATACTTCATCATTTAGATACAGATGAAATTTTATATAGTAATAAAAATGACAGTCTTTTTGAAGATAAAACAATGAATAATTTAGAAAATGAGGAATCGATGAATACAGTAAACAAATTAGTCCAATTATACCCATATTTAAATGGAGTACAACTACAGAACGGACAAATCACATTGGAATCGATAGAACAAAATAAAAGGAAATTACTAACCGACTTAAAAAATACGCTAAAACATGAAGAGATTAAAAAATTAAATTGTTTTTCTATGAAGGACATAGATATAGATGCCCCTAATTATGTTAACGAGAAAATTGTGAATGTAGGTTTTGACAATAAAGATAAATATGAAAAAATAGCAAGCGAATGGGTTAAAAAGGAATTTAGACCTTATTACTTGGATGATAAAGGTCAGAATGGTAAAGAGTTCGATTTCGATTATCAGCCCAATTTGGAGGGACACCCGGGGCCTAGTCCTAGTGTTATATTACAGGTAAGAGTGATTTTTGTAGTTTGAAGATTTTTGACGGGTTTAAATCGAGATTTGTTGTGTTTTGTTGATAATTCTATATATTTCTATGTTTGATGAAACGTAAAAAACGTTGAACAGATTTTGGTGTGATTTTTTTGTGAAACATGGTATATTTTGAATTTTACACATTAGCATATTTTCAATTTATTTAGAAAGTGAGATATCAGATATGTGCGCTATTTTCTATTTTAAGCTTGTAATTACCTTATCTATCTGATAAAATATGAAATATTACGTCCAAAAGTGTCAAATAGGCTATCCAATATATTATCAGTAACCAATAAAACCAGTCGTAAACCGTTAATAAGAATATTTACCTTAAAAAAAGCATATAAAGACCTACTTTAATATAAAAATCTCACGTATTTATTTTCAGGCGTTAACGATGTCAAACGCGAACGACGGTATCAACTTAGAGCGTTTAGAAACTATAGGCGATAGTTTTTTGAAATTCGCCATTACAGCCTATTTGTATTGTGCCCATCCGGCAGTACACGAGGGGAAACTATCCCATATGAGGAGTAAACAGGTAATCCCACATATGAATCCCATATTTTGATGAGAAAGAAAGAAAGAAGAAAGAAAAAACGTTTATTTAATGACACATAGCCTCACACATACATAATGAAAAACAATTTATACAATACTTATATGCTACAATACTTACTTACTACAATACTTAAAAATACACATTGAAGTGTGTAGTCTGTGAAGCATGATACCATTAAAAGGGGAAATCACTCGGTGAACATCTGTGACGTAAAAAAAAAAACGTCACAGCACCGATTTTCAGTGATGACTGTTTTTAATAATAATGTCTCATTTATTTCCCGTAAAAAAGAATAATGCATATTATTATCATTCATTCTCTGTTATTTTTACGTGTACACTAAATAATTAACGAACATTTGTGAAATTTCTTAATAATAATTTAAAAAAATCGATCTTTAAGCGAGATTCGAACCCGCGACTTCAGTACTTGCCACAATATGGCGAAATATGTAGTTTTAACATCTCGCCTCGTGATTGTATCGACACCTTGCTCTAAATTACGCAAACGAGGTGTCGCTGCAGTTCTTTTTTTATCCTACTAATATTATAAATGCGAATGTTTGTTACTCTTTCACGCAAATACTATTCAACCGATTACAATGAAATTTGCTTTGTTGGTAGCTGAAGACCCAGAATAAGACATAGGCTTCCTGGAAATCCCACATTTTTTTTTTGAAAACGGAAACGAATCCGCGGACGGAAATCTATTTCCTTATAAATTACTCATTTGAAAGCTATGAATTTATTTTTTAATTACCTTCCAGGTATCGAACCTGAACCTCTACCGATTAGGTAGGAACAAGCGTCTCGGCGCTCGAATGATAGCGTCCAAATTCGAGCCGCACGACAACTGGCTGCCGCCGTGCCACAAACCGCCGCCCACACTACAGCCCGGCGTTACTGTGAGTTATTCATTCATTCATTCACTCACTCATTCAGTCAGTCACCCACTCATTCACTCAATCATTCACTCAGCCACTCATTCACTCACCCACTCATTCACTCAGCCACTCATTCACTTACCCACTCATTCATGCACTCGTTCATTCATTCACTCATTGCTGTCTTTGTCATTGAAGTATTTCCGAAAATCCAACTTTAATTCATTCATATACAGTGTTAATAAGTTTGATTTTGCTTTAACCTTTCTTCCTTTTGATTAATTGGCTGACCGGTTGGCTTGGTTGGTAGAGGCCCTGCCTTCCAAGCCAGACGTAGTGGGTTCGATTCCCACCCGGGGCAAATATTTGTGTGATGAACATAGATGTTAGCTCTGTGTCTGGGTGTTAATTATCTATACAAGTATTTATTTAAAATTATATATGTATGTTTATCAGCCACCTGGTTTCCATAACACAAGTGAAAGCTTAGTATGGGATCAGATCGTGCCGTGTGTGAAAATTGTCCTGAATATATTTATTTATTATACAGGATGATCAAGAAGGCAAGGAGAAGACCGTGAAAATGCCAGTCGACAATACAGGGTGTTTCATTCCGTACAACTTGATTACACAGCACAGTATACCAGGTATTTATTTAGGCCATAAATTAATGAATTCCTTTTTTATGTCTGCGTAAATACGTTACAACAAACAAAAACATCCATAAATTTTTTTTTGTTTGAAAAAATATTTTTTTTATAAATAAAAGACAGAATACTTAACACATTTGAGGATTTTCTACTAACTATAACTTACATGTTTTAAATACTGGCAAAACCGTCTATTTATAAACAGTTAAACAATCACATTATATATAAATACTTGCTGTGCTCCGCGGTTTCACCCGCATTGCTCCGCTCCTGTTGGTCTTAGCGTGATGATATATGTATAGCCTATAGCCTTACTCGATGAATGGGCTATCTAACACTTAGAATTTTTCAAATCGAACCAGTAGTTCCTGAGATTAGCGTGTTCAAACAAACAAACAAATTTTTCAGCTTTATAATATTAGTATAGACTAGATTTCCGCCCGCGGCTTTCCAAAGAAAACCCGCATAGTTCCCGTTCCCGTGGGATTTCCGGGATAAAACCTATCCTATGTGTTAATCGAAGTTACCCTCTATATGTGTGCTAAATTTCATTGTAATCGGTTCAGTAGTTTTTACGTGAAAGAGTAACAAACATCCATACATCCATACAAACTTTCGCCTTTATAATAGTATAATAGTATTAAGATATTAAGATAAGATTAAGATTGTATACTAACATTTTATCACTTCACATGTATGTGTGTAATAAAAGCTCTATAATATCAATATTTTTCCAGACAAATCGATAGCAGATTGCGTGGAAGCCCTAATCGGGGCCTATTTACTAGAGTGTGGCCCGCGCGGGGCCCTGCTGTTCATGTCCTGGCTGGGGATA
Organism: Colias eurytheme; assembly: GCA_907164685.1. NCBI lineage: Eukaryota > Metazoa > Arthropoda > Insecta > Lepidoptera > Pieridae > Colias > Colias eurytheme. Next base: position 1,022 of record CAJQZN010036075.1, on the reverse strand, counting down.
CGCGTTCTG
>CAJQZN010036072.1:0-18222 GCA_907164685.1 Colias eurytheme | reverse complement strand
GAGACTGCTGGCGTTGAACCGTGCGTGTGCGCCAAGCAGCTAACAGTTGGTGGCTACGAGATAGCTATATTACCTAAAGACTCCATTTACCTACTAATTAAACTGATGAATAGGTCCTCTAATCTCTCTAAACATTAAGTAAAACAAACACAACTGATCCGATTTGGATGGAGTTGAGTATAAAAATAGATTAGAATATTTTAGCAGATTTCATCTGCGAACTGCGGATGTATACATTTATTATTTAACAATATTTATAAAACATAGCGAGCATTTGTATATTTGTGCTCGTAAATCTTGGAAACTGCTGGACTAATTGCAAAAGGATTTCCGTCTTCTCTCTCTGTTAAGCCTTGTTTAAATAGCTTTGTGTTAAAATATATTTTACTTGTAATAAAAAAAAAAAATAGTTTTTCTGTGAGAACTATAAACGTGTGTGCAACTTATAAATAGCATATATTAACACATTTATCGGGGCTCAAACAAGTCTTACCATTTAATTCCCAGAAATTATAGGAGCAAAATAAATAAAACAAGTAATTTTGTTTAATTTGAAAAAGCTTCGAAATTTTATATAAGTAACTATTTTCGAGAAAACCACTCAATATAAAGGCTCTTTGAATGGCCCGTAAGAAGAATTTCAAAATTAGTTTTCTTCAATAGGTATTACTAGGGTAGGTTTCCTAGGATATTTTTTTTTTCAATAATAAAGTCTATTCTACATAGAACAATCTAAAATTTTATACCTAATGAAATTTAACCTACCTACCTACCTATACATTTTAGTTCTGTTAAATTCTATGGTGGACTGTATTTTATGTATTATGTATGTATCTACATACTAACAGTCCCAGCAGACGTACTGCCCTATTGTCCGTTTTTTTATGTTTTCACTCCACAAGACACGTTAAAGCCGTTCTCGGTTCTACAGTTTTACGCTTATAGCGATTACAACACATTTAGCGGTTCATTTTTACAATAGGTAGATTAAATAGGTTAGGCAACTGAAAAAATAAACGTCATCATCTTTAATAATAGATTTTCAATTATTCTTCTTTTCTGCCTTTGTAAAACAATAACACACATGCCCCTAGTTTTAGCAAGGTTTCGTCAATGGTAGACGGACATTATAGCCACGTTATATGCGGAAAAAAAAATTATGCAGAAAAATCAAATGTAAAACTAAAAATTATTACAGAAACATTACTTACAAAACAATTATGGTTTCTCTGGAATGAAAACATAGCAAAGTTATTTAAACATAAATAAATCTGGAACGGATCGTTTTGAATTGTTTTCATTACAATCTGCGGCTATGGAAATTCACTTTACCGTGTTATTAAAACTATACTTTCAACGTCTTCCATGTTTGTAGGTACAATTATTCTGAATATTTGCTTCCATAAATATCCTGAACTAGCTGTGCTCCGCGGTTTTACCCGCAGTGCTCCTGTTGGTCTTAGAGAGATGATATATAGCCTATAGCCTTCCTCGATGGATGGGCTATCTAACACCGAAAGTATTTTTCAAATCGGACCACTAGTTCCCGAGATTAGCGCGTTCAAACAAACAAACAAACTCTTCAGCTTTATAATATTAGTGTAGATAATTCAAATTCACATTCACATGAAAATATTTAGCAAAACATTGGCGTATTTATGAATATTAATTACCATACGTGATTAATAATAGTCACGTAGCAGAAAACGAAGTATGAACTATGAATACAGCGACCTTGCTCTGTGGAGTAATTATATAGGGATTACATTTCGTATTGAAATTTGAATTAGGTGTAATATTGAAACTAAGGGTTTTTATAGTAGAGCAAATGAGCAAATGTGAAACCTTACTTAACTAAATGTTAGGGTTTAGGTTAATTTAATAATCTGAAATGGGAATAGGCAATTGTAATAATATAATGTAGTGGCTAATATAGTGGCTTCATCTTATGTCTACCATAATTTCAAGTAGTATTTTGAACCCTGGATATGACTCTAATCATAAAGGTACATGCGTAAACTGTAAATGTTAATATGTTATTACCATAGGGCAGTAATAACTTCAGTCATGAAAAAAAGTTTGATATTAACTACTAGAGCAGTTTGACTTATCACGTACCAAAGTATAACCAGATCCCACGTACTTTGTTTTGTAACATAATTAAAGCTAGAAAAAACATAATATGGTACAATTTTCTTTTTTGAATTTTCAGTTTGCTCCTTTAATTTATTTTTTAATTTAACCATTACCATTCGCACTATAATTATTATAGATTATATGCACTAATACATTATAATCATTTTTTATGCCTACTTTCATTATATTGTTTTCCAAACATATTACACATACTTTAGAAATAAGAATTATTCAAGTGGACAAATATGGTTTGATTTTAATAATCATTTCAAAAATATAAATGTTATAAATTTTCGTTTTCAATTTCAAACAAGCTAGGTAAATAAAATCTGACCTGAATAACCTCTAACACGATTTTTCTTTTAGCAACAAAATTTATTTTCTTAGTATTAATCTTATTAGAGCATCATCATTTTGACTTATCGTTGCGAAATAAAAATAAGTATACATCTTTTGATTCGAATCGTAGAAATAATCTTCTTCAGAGAAATTGTGCGATTCAGTATAAAAATCAGTAGTATCTAACAACCCGATAGAAAATTATCTCAGACCGTTGTCATCTTAAAAAAATTGTAGGTATATGTAAATAGAAAAAATCAGTCACACGTTCTTCTTCATCTTAATAATTTTATTTCCAAAATAAATAACCAAATCATAAAATTATACAATATACCTACACGAGTTATCGTACCTTATAATATTATAATAATAAATCAATAGCGAAAAATTTGGAGATTTCCTTTTCTTATTCTTCATAATATGAGTGTTCTCATCATTAGGTCAATTTTTTTTGGATATATATTATAATATGATATTATGGGTTCAGTGCTCTTTTGTTCACACCTCCATAATTGTATTCTTCCAGCATTTTCCAACAGGCAGCAGACAGCACAGGTTGTCTGGTAGAAATCACTTGTAAGTGATAAGACCGCCTTTTGTACATTGTTCCTATGTGCTGTTTTCTTCTCTGTTATTTTATTTGGTGTGCAATAAAAAATTTATTATTATTATTATCTCCATAATACACGGTACCACCAGAAGGAAGATACCCGGTCCTTTGGAAGGCTTACGTGGGGACGCAGGTCCAACACGCAGAGGCCCTTAGAGAATTTAATGTGTTGTGGTACAACAGCCGTACCTACTGTAATAAGGATACTGGCTCTCTTATAATTATTTATTCTTATTGTTATTTAATTTCTTTTGTATGGAATCATTTGCATTATTTCGCCATTTAAACTGCTGATAATCTTTAGGATACTCATATTAAAATTTTTAACAAAATTGTCATTCAATTGTTACAAGTCTATTAATGTAATTCATTACAAGTAAAAAATTGAAAAAAATATTTGAACATAGTCTATGATATTAAATATTTTATATCATAATCACAAAGCGCTCCGTCTTTAGTAATTTCAATTATGAATTTTTATTGTGGTTTCACAATTCTTGTAAGAATTCGCATTCATTATATATTCTTCTTTTCAGAATTGGCGAAAACTTTTATTCCAGTTTCATAACGCGCCTTTTATTGTATATTTTTGGGTTCCTTTGTTTTTACACTTTAGTTAATGTAAGCTAACGAGCCTATAATTTGGAGGCCGCATCGTTAAGAGAATAATATACATAAAGCGAATAAGCATGTTAATTAATATGAACGTATAACATTTGCAAACGATTGCTACTGAAATTTTCTTAGAAATATATCTCAACAATATAAAAGATATGAATAAAAATAACGAGGTATTCTTGAATCACTTATCCTTTTAATTGAATGCTGCGACAAGTCGGCGCCTTACGAAGGAATTATGTTACTATGGTTATGATAAAACCCCGTAGGGCAGGCATAAAAACTAACTACGGAAAGTGGGCTGAGGTCAGCTAATTTATTATTTATGTTTGCGTTAATTATGCGTTTAAGCGAGGGTCGGCCTGCTAAAATATAATAACGCTTATTTTAGAATACGCGTAGGCATTTAAATGTTTGCAAGGCTTAAGTATGGGAATGCATGCCCATTTATAATCCAAATGACCATTTATTTGATAAAAAAAGACGGGTTGCACTCCGGGAGTGCCGGCAGAAGTGAAAACTTGATTATTAACGTTGAGCATGTTTGATATCCATCCGTCTTACGCTTTTTCGATCAGGTCACGTGTCCTGACGCGAGTTTAAGATTTTATACCCAACGCCGCTAAAGAAGTTTTCACTTCAATAATTAAACCTTTTGCTTATTTATTTACTGTCGTATTTCAAGCACATAATAAAGTAACCTCATTAACTACGAGATAGAGATACAACAGCCAATCTCTGAAATAAAACATTCCGAAATTTTTAATTAGGTCAGAGTCGTCAAAATGAACTGTAGTTTCATTTTTTAAAATATAGCCAAAGGGTTTTGCATTTTCCGGATGTTAGTTGGTAGCTTAAATCCCTAATTAAATAGTAAGTAAAAATATTTTTTTTGTTTTGTTTCTTAAGTGGTTTCTTAACTATTCGGTTCTTTATTTACCTAAATTGAAATACTATTTATAATACCGAATTACTTGTAAAATACAACAATTAAAATTAATATAATGACATTAAATTGTACAGAACAGTATTGGAATGATTTCTTATCAAGGAACAATTATAATTGATTAAGCAGAAATAGAACTTTCTAAGAAAATCTAATAAAATTAGAGCTATCAGTTTTAATAATAGAATCATATTAGGCTTATTACGTAGTAATTGTGCCGCTATTCCAAAGCTTAAATATTCTTAGTTACGCAATAAGACCTGTAATTACGATTAAAAAATCTCCCTTATGTCACTAAGAAATAATGTAGCTTTCTGTATAGGCTAAAGAATAAGTAGGTATATTATAACTATCGGTATAAAATAGTTAAATATACTTCTATTACTATGCCTATACATATAGGTTGGGATGGAATTTGGTACAAATATTGGCTGTAGAATAGCTTGGCTTTTTTATCCCATAAAATGAGCGAAGTCACGGGCTAAAACCAATACATGTAATATTTTTCAATTTTTTTTTTCAAATTTTGTACTAGATACGCAATATCAAAAATTTGTGATTTTTTTTTTTTAATATGTCTGATTTTCCGGATTATGAAAGTAATGGACCCGATTAAAAGGGTGCACTCAAGTTTCACTCACACTGATGTACTGTAAAGTCTGCGCAAATGGCTCGTTCCTCATAAGATCGCTCTAACCGAAATACGGCCATTAATGTGTTTACTATCAGCTTACATTTCATAAACTTCAAATTGAACACAATGCTGGGGTCAGTTTCCTAGCTAGGAACATTTGAGAATTCTCTCTAAATTCTTAAGCCTTCAATATTTTTGTCAATATTTTTGTACATTTTCGTCGTCGTTTCATAATTCTTTTTATTATTGTAAATAAATCCTTCCCTTTATTAAAATAATCTATAAGCTTTTCCTGTAGACAACATTTTTGGAGAATTTGTTTTTTCTTTTTTTTATTTCAAGTCAAAAATGTTGAAGACCGTATAAATATTTTGGCAAATCGCAGTTCTAAGGCTTAGAAAACATATAGGCATAACAGCTAAAAAAACAATAATAACATTGTTCAATGCAGATAATTTAAATACAGCATCGAACGATTTCTATGTCAATTGAAATTAATATACCGTCTATTTACAATTTAATCGCCTCATTTTGTGGTTAAGCTGTTAAAGCATTGCGATGCCTAGTTATTGTTTCCGTTTGAAATACTCGAAACATTGGAGAGAACAGAGTGCCCTATTAATGGCAGAACTAAAGTGATTCATGTAGCAAATAGCCACTACTGTACACAGTAACGACCCTCTATGCTGTACGCTTTTTAAAGTTCAGCCATTTCAACAAAATGATATTTGTAATTTCTCTATTCGTGTTCAAGGTTTCGAGTGATTGTGTTTTGCGCTTTTCAAATAAAAATAGCTATACTGGGACGGTAAGATATGTCTTCAAGCAGAATTATTTTCAGTGTGGGAAAGTGATGACGCTAGACGAGCTATATACCTACCTCTGTCATTTTCATACTGGAATTAATACTGCTTTAAGACATCGGGGTTACCCCTCCAGGACACTTTTTTGCACGTTAGATTGCTATGATCTATACTAATATTATAAAGCTAAAGAGTTTGTTTGTTTGTTTGAATGCGCTAATCTCAGGAACTACTGGTCCCATTTGAAAAATTGTTTCGGTGTTAGATAGCACATTCCTTTTGGAATGTACACATTCCATCACGCTAAGACCAAAAGGAGAGGAACCACGCGGGTGAAACCGCGGAGCGCAGCTATTCAGTTTTATAATGATAGGAAAAGTAGGTGTACCTTTAGAAAGTCTCTACATTAATGTCATATGATTTGAAGATGTTTAATTAGACGCTACGAAATTCCAAAGCATGTGCAAGAATCGCTTGCTTAGTGCAAGATATCAGTTACGGTACTATTTGATAGTTGCTAACGAGAGAGTAAAGAATTGTAAGGGAAAACTATACACTACTCCATAGATTCTGAATTTGCTTGAGTTTAAATTATTGTGTGTGTTGTCGACCAATCTTAAATATTTATTCTTATTTTCAACAGAATAATTATAGATTCTGAGTTTAGACGGAACCACCGCGCTTTTTAGTTTTATTTTTTCTTCTTTTTTCTGTAGATTATTACCTTTTGTTTCTTATTTAATAGGTCAAACTTGTACCTTTTACTTAATAATGATGAAGGGCATACAAGAAAAAAATAATTTACTGTAGAAAATATGCGACCCCTTACTCATTATAAAAAGTCAACATGCTCTAATTAATATATTCCGCCACTTTGATATGGAAATTCCTTGAGGGCGTGACCAATTAGTTCCGAAGCTCTTCCATCACAAAAAACAATATATTTATAAGAGCAGTGGTGGATAAGTGGGCTTCGGCTTTAATCAAAACATTGGAAGCTCTAGACTGGGCGAGTGTGTAAAAATTTAATTGATTTTTCGATTTATCTGCTCTATAAATAATTATCAATGCTCTTATCAGGGAAAAAACAAAAATCTTGCTAAATATGATAATAAATAATAAATAAATGATGAACTTAATTTTATATACTTACATACAGATCCACATAGTAAGCTAATATAAGCTTGTTAAAAACATCGTGTCCGACGGGTTGGCTTGGTTGGTAGTGGCCCTGCCTTCCAAGCCAGAGGTCGTGGGTTCGATTCCCACCTGGGGCAAATATTTGTGTGATGAACATAGATGTTTGTTCTGTGTCTGGGTATTAATTATCTATATAAGAATTTATTTAAAAATATGTTTATCAGACATCTGGTTTCCATAATACAAGCGAAAGCTTAGTATGGGATCAGATCGTGTCGTGTGTGAAAATTGTCCTGAAATATTTATTTATTTTATTTATTTATCATGTGGCACGTCAAAAAACCGAAAAGCTCACACCAATTTAAATAGAAAGCACACACTTTTTATATGGAACAATATTATTATGTAAAACAATTTCTTATCATATTAATATATTGAATTTTACTGCGTTTCCGTGCATCCCGACTCACTTGAAGCTTTCAAGCGTAACTTAATGACGTCGCCGTTCAATTTAATTACTTTGAAACAATTGAGAGCAGTCATGGATTAATTTGTCCCTCACGAACAAAGTATTAATATTTTTTTAATTGAATGAGTGAATATGTCCACTTACAAGTGCAGTTGGTTTAAATATTTTTATGAATATTCTGTGGTTCTACTTATTTAATTCTGCTTATTATTTCCAAAATTTCGTATCGTCAAATCATATTTCTTGGTAAAAAAATAATTAAAAATCTAAAATCTAAGATTGTTAGAAATGTTAATTACTAATAGTTTTGGGAATTATTTACATTAGCTCACAGAATTTCCGATAATTCCAAACAAGTCCTAAAGTAACGAACCTAATAGATAGGAGTAGTATTTCAAAACGAAAGCGTCTGTTAAACGTGATCCTATCAAATGAAATTGCCATATTTGGAATACGACTCTGACCTTTAGACCGGAGCAATACGATATCAGCTACATTCAATTTACTTTATCCAATGTTCATAGTTTCATATTCTAGTTACAATTGTAAAACTCTTTATCATAATATAGAGAAGTCATAACAACGAAGAAAATGTTGTCATGTATATAATATATATACCTATATATATATATATATATATATATATATATATATATATATTTATCCCTCAAACAAACAGCCGTCCTCTGAAGACAAAAATGCATTTAAACTGGCGTCCACCTGCTTTTGGCGTCCGAATACTGGACGCCACTTTGATAGCCAGTTGCATTTACGTCCTATTGGTCCTGACAAACCGTAGGACAAATATCGATAGATGCCAAAATATCGCTTAAATGGCTGCAATAATATATTAAAAAGTTCCAGAAAAAATCTTAGCGCGGATGAGGCGCTGCTGTCGCGCGTATATTTACAGTCGTATACCTTGGAGATTTCCTGACTCCGACTCCGCGTATTTGGCGTCCACAACTGCGACGTTGCCAGCTCGTTCGCAACAATAGATCACAATCATAATATTTACCACTGACTGCAATTATAACAATATATTCGCCGTAGGAGGTGTACGCGTTGCGTATCATTAGGAGCCCGAGTTTATTTAAAAACTTTTAAAAAGTCAGTGAAAGTTTCAAAAAAAAATACGTGCAGTTACTGGATTTTTTTAAAAGAATACTTGAGGCGTGATCTACAATCGATGTAGAAGCCAAAAATATAGTTTTTAGAATTTTTGTCTGTTTGTCTGTATGTACGTCCGGGATAAACTCATGCATGGATTTACTTGAAATTATGCATGAATATTACTAAGAGGTCGGGTCAGGCTATAGGCTACATATTATCAAGCTATCACCTACGGGGCAGAAGAGTTCGTTTGTTTGGTTGAACGCGCTAATCTCAGGAACTACTAGTACGATTTGATTGATTTGATTCTTTCAGTGTTGGATAGCTCATTTATTGAGGAAGTCTATAAGCTATATAATATCACGCTAAAGCTAATAGGAGTGGAGCAGTTATGAAAAATGTTACCAAATTGGAGGAAATTTAAGCGACGGTAGCGGAACAGTAGTGTAAAGTGTTTATCGTGGGTGAAATTCTTTATAAGCCATAAGATTTAAAGCGAAAAGACCACGATCGTAACTTTCAGTTAAAATAACAACATCCATACTATATTATTAATATTATAAATGCAAATGTAACTCTGTCTGTATGTCTGTTACTCAATCACGCCTAAACTACTGAACCAATTTTCATGAAATTTGGTATGGAGATATTTTGATACCCGAGAAAGGACATAGGCTTCTTTTTATCCCGGGAAAATGACGAAATCCCGTAAATCCCACGGGAACGGGAACTATGCGGGTTTTTCTTTGACTGCGCGGGCGAAGCCGCGGGCGGAAACCTAGTAGTAAATATGTTTATATTGAACGGACGTACAATAGCTTTATACGGACGGCCAATAGCTATATATACGGACGTCCAATTGCTATATACGAATGTTCAATTCAAATCTAGTAGGATATTCTCAAAATCTCTCTTCTTCTCTCTAAAAATATATCTTCCTACTAAATGCCAATAATTCCCATTGATCCCGGGAAAATCTGTGGGGACAAATGAGAATAATCCAATATGGTGCAAGTGATGCAACACGATTGGTAACAGTATTTCCATCATACAGTAGCTTGTAGCCAAACAGTACTGCCTTAAATAGTAAATTATCCCTCAATCGTAGTTCGAAGCGTGTCGAGGGGTTTCATCCTTTCATTGTGGATATCCCTAACATTCGAACTCGTCGCTTCGAGTCTTCTTTCATAATTAAAACAGCCAAACAATGGAATTCACTCCCTACCACTATTTTTCCTGAGCAATACAACCTGGACCTCTTCAAAGCTAGGGTGAATAGGCTTCTCCTAGGCAGACGTGTACCCAAGTAGACCACATCGTCGCTTTTACTCAGGTGGGATTGTGGTCAAACGATGGCCTATCGATTATAAAAAAAAAATGTGTGCGTGTACACACGTAAGAAGTGAAACTTCTTTATGACCTTATTTTTCAAAAAATAATTTACTATATGCAACTTTACAGAAATACGTCGAATCACGCGTGGTAGGCATAAGAAGATGGCGCGTAACGAAAAAATGTTACACTAAATTTTTTTCCCACCCCGATAAAGAAGTTTCACTTCAAAAAAATAGTGCCACATTTTTACAATTAAAGTAGCCAGGTTATTTAACGTCCGTATATAGCTATTAGGCGTCCGTATATAGATATTGGACGTCCGTATATAATATTTGACGTCCATATATAATATTGGTTCACAAATAAAGTTATTACCTACCTAATTGTCTTATAAAAAAATAGACTAGATAAACATGTACATAATTATATGCTTGTTATTTTAGCAACTACCTGCGATTTTTCATGTAAAATTTACAGACATGAGCTTAATTTTCTTTCTCTTATTATAAACTATTTGTGTACTAAACTTTATCAAAATCCATTGTTACTTAGTTGTGTAGATAGATAATAATAAATGATATAAAAATAATGTGCATCCGTATATGTATAGATCTTACGAAATTAGTATAAATGAAAAGACAAGCGTTAATAAAAGAAACCGAAATCTGGCAACGTCGCACTCACAAAATATGCCGTTCATGCTATGAGGACGCTAGATAGTCGATGCGATAGATAAATCACGATCAATATATCTAGGACGCCTATAATTTATGAGCATGGTTCGGGGTTCAAAAATGTTGCGGCACGAACGCAAGAAGAATATCGCGAAAAATTAAATTATTCGAAAATGACATACCCCACGGAGCTGGCTATCGAAAAACTAAGCAATATTCATTAACACATGTTAAAAAAAGCAAGGGGAACTGGGGGACGTCGTAATGATGCACGACGTGCATGACGCCAAAAAGATTGTATGATGTAAATATATATATATATATATATATATATACTAGCTGTGCTCCGCGGTTTTTTAAGTGAGATGATATTATAATATAGCCTATAGCCTTCCTAATACCGAAATAATTTTTTTTATACCCGAAATAATAGTTCCCGAGATTAGCGCGTTCAAACAAACAAACAAACTCTTCAGTTTTATAATATTAGTATAGATATAGCCTACTGTAGTCATTTAGTTTAATATTATAGCTTTACATATCGATATAGCCCCAAAGCTCGTTAGCATGGCTGATGCAACCTTACGTTGATCGATTTGGCACAAACATAGACCATTGTTAGACATATACCCATCAGATCTCAATTGTTTTAATAGGATAGACTGTGGCTAATCCAACTTAAAGAGTCAGTTATGCATACATTATTTTTAGTGGGTTTATAATAAGTTATTATTTGAAAAGAATTCAGTCTTATGAAGCGCCACAACTATACATAGTACTGAAGTACATTATTTACAAGTTTAAACAAAAAGTCTAGAAGAATGATTATACTTGCGTCAGTATGTCTCGCTATTTAACAAATGACGGTACAGTTTCTTAAAGCTAAAATTTAGTCGATTAGAGAATCGTAAACAAATGTACCCCAGATATACACAAAAACAGTTTCGAATAGTTATTTTCAGGGACTTTCTTGGCTTGGGATGTGGATTTCTTATAAACTTCGGGAGTTAAGTTTCCCTATTGAAAGATATACGCTCTTTTTGTATTCAATCTCTTTGTATATGAAACTCTTTACAAAAGTTTTTATGAAATTGAAATAATTCCGTTTACCTAAGTACTAACTTACTCTTTAGAGTGGAAATACGAAAAAGATTAAATATTACTTTTGCCATTATGCGAATACTTAGAATTTTTTTCTGAAAGGAATATTCTTACAAAATAAATATTTGCGCATAATAAGACTTAGATCAAATATAGAAATGTATTCCTTTATGAATTTTGTTATTTGTTCACTAGAACTATATTCAAATTAAAATGCCAAGCTTAAGTAAAAGCTTCTTCATAAAAAGTCATTGATCAAAGAAAAGATTTTACGTTAAATTTTCTTGATACTATAAAGTCAACTCATCAGTTTAATTTAAACAGTTTAAAACACATTAATACGCAAGTGCTTTCAATTTACGAACCGCAGCTCAAGCCAAACCAAAGTTTTCAATTATCGGTCGAATTGAAAAAGTGAAATCGCTCGTTGGTGCCTCATCAACTTTTACTGCTCAAAGATCTGCGATAAGCCACCTCGTTACTGATATTCCGTAGACGACTCTGACCCAGAACGTGGCTGATTGAAAATTTACTTTTCATTTAACTAATTAGGTTTATAATGAGAAATTTGGACGGATAGTGTCGTTTTGTGCTATCTCTTTTTTCTAATCTATCGTTAATACGTTATTCAACAATTAAATTAAATGTTTTTACGCTTTACTGATTATCAAAACGTCGTAAATTTACAGTCGAATATTCTGAATTGTTAGTAATTATATAAAACTGTCTTGCACTTTTTTGGGGATAATATTATGTCGAAATAATTGTTGCTTTAGCGAAAATTTACCCTGTATTATATTATTCATAAAAATAACGTATCGTTAAATACATAACCTCCATAGTAACGCTAGCACATAATATGAAATGTGTATTCAACAGTGTCTGCCAGGGCAATATCAAGTTATGACTTATCACATTTATTGGCTACTAGCTTTCTGCCCGCGGCTCTTCTCGAGTATACTTCACTATAATAAACCCACAACCTTCCTTCGTACATTTGTGTTTCACACAAACTTCTTGACGCTTTTTCTATTGTGCAATTCAGAAATGTATAATTACTAATAGGTATTTTGTTGTTTAAACGGGATAAACAAACATACTACTTAAGAATATTAGTATTTATACATAATCTAGGGATTTAATATTATAGAAATAGTAATTATTTAGTAAAAATATTCATAGGTATACAAAAAATTACGAAGTTTATTAGGTTTAGATGGACTATACCTTTGGAACTTATTTCTGGCGTAGTGACCTGAAATTATTTCTGATTTCGCCCGAATTTTCACAATAATACTTCGGTTCAATAAGCAAAAAACACACTATTTATATACATCAAATTAAGTTATCTTATTCATTCTTAGAACGTGGTGATATTATATACAAGAGCTCAATAAAACACCAACATTTTTCATCAGCAAAACATTCTCTTTTTATTTTAGCTGAGATAAATGGCAGATACGCGGCCGCTCTTCATTTTTAAGGATCCGCACTATAAAGATTCTCATTGTCAGATCCTCAATAAAAAATAGATATTTTTACAAAGATTTATGTCATTCATACAAAACAAAAAATATATAGAAAATATCGAAACCAACACTACTTATAAGATAATTTGGAAGGCGACGCAAAAGAAGTTTTTTGATCAGAAAAGTTAGAAATATGTAGTTTTAATGTATGTTTAGTCATTCTTAAATTTTTGTATAGAATTTGTAAATTTATCATGAATATTATTCCAAAATTCAAATTTAAATATTTTGTTCTACAAAACCCTTTGTAAGGATTGTCCAACTCGCACCTGACCATATTATTAATTACATCCCTATCTAGAATAGTTTACTAGAACAGACGTAATAATAGTTCAATAACCAAGATGCTATTGGCATGGAATTTTAGAAATGTATAATTTTATAGATACCTATTAGATAGATACATGTGTATTTTCAATAAATCATAGACTACAAAACATGCTTCACGTTCGCTGGATATTCCTGAATACTCTCACATACATTCTGGTTATTAAATGCCGGTACAATTTTACCCTAGTTGAAAATTGAACTAACGCAGTAGACCATAAACTCCATAAATACACAGTGTAAGGAAACAATTTATGAATGTATGATTTTCTCCTTATTCTAAACCGTAAATAATATATACCTAGTCATATGGGCAGAATGTAAAATTAACTTTAATATTTACACATGTACAGATTTTACCTGTTTTCCGTCCTTGATAAAGAACCCTTTCGGACCCGGAGGTTGGAAATAATAGATACATTATAAAATGCTTAAACTTCGGCTTGGAACATCCTTTTTCATGGAAATTTCATGGCCCATGTGAAAGCCATTAACGCCATTAAGTGCAGAGCTTATACTTCGAAATTGACTAGGTATTTTCTCGATAGATACTTCGTTAATACGCACTATTTTTATCCGAATCCGTATATTATGTGTTGCATTGTAGTAATACATTCGAGGAATTTCTCAATATAATGCATTAATATTGTCGAGTGAAGTAGACGGTATGAATTGGATTATCACTTCATGCTCACAAAAGGCATTGTGTAAGTACAATCCATACTAATATTATAAATGTGAAAGTAACTCTGTCTGTCTGTCTGTTACTCAATCACGCATACACTACTGAACCAATTTTCATGAAAATTGGTATGGAGATATTTTGATACCCGAGAAAGGACATAGGCTACTTTTAATCCCGGGAAAATGACGCAATCCCGGAAATCCCACGGGAACGGGAACTATGCGGGTTTTTCTTTGACTGCGCGTGCGAAGCCGCGGGCGGAAACCTAGTTTTATAATATACGCCTTAATACATACAGGTGATGAGATCGAGTACACATAATAAACCTATTTCGCTCCCAAAGCTCTTTAAGAAAGCAAAGCATTTACATCTATTCACTTCATTTTACCTTAAAATCTTACTTGCCTTTCGCTTCTTAAAAGTTAAAAGCTTTGACTGCATGAAACCCAATTGACATTCCAATTGAACATTGAGGGATTCAATTTCATACGTATTTTACTGCTACAAGGTACAGCATAAGGACAAAGGTATCTCTCACAGAACGATTACATGTAGCAAACTAGTAGATCGATCAAACGTCAATGTGTCCCCGGCTAAAGGGAAATATCTGGTTATAGAGTTATAGAATTGAAATTCAATTTACCGTACGCTACGTAATTCTCATTTTCCGGTTCGTCTGTGTTGATCTACATATTGCTTGTAATAACATCGCAATATTATCGGAGAATTTTATGCTTTTAAGCATTTTAAAATTGGAATAATATTTGACGTTTTAGATATTTATGGCCCCTTAAAATGAGACTAAAGTTGGGCTAAATTAATGTTGATGTATCTGTAATTGATCCTGACTGAATTACAATGATGGATTTTAGGTTTAAAATAAAAATATGAATCAATTTTGCCTTTATGGGATTTTCATAGAAGAACAGCCATTTGCCTCGTTCCACTGTAATTATTATTAGTTGTCTGATTGAGGTTTGCCTGGAAAAACAATTAGAACAATTAGAAATTTAGGGAAACTGAAAGGACTTTTGATTTGTGTTTAATTTTGACAGACTTCATAACTAGTTATTTTTACTTTGCAATTATAAAACATACACTATAAGACGTACCTAATTAAAAAAATAATTAACACCCTGTAATTAAATAAAAAATAAAAAAAATCATTATAATATTTAATTAGCATACCAGTTATCGATTTGCGACCCAGACACTGAAGTCGTAACTCAGTGTAGTGACTAGTGTAGTCGGTAGTTCAATGTTTTGAGTTCGAGATATTTTATAATTTGTAAATGCAGCTAAAAATAATTACAATGTATACAATCTACATATAATCTTCTTATCAACTGGAATACTTCTACTAATAAAAGAATCAATCATCAGATACCGACGCCAACAAAAATGACTAGGTACTTTGTTAAGTTACTCAGTAGGGGTCAGTGTGTGGGAATAAAGTGATCCCTTATGTATCCTTTAAGCTTTTTAATTTTGTATACTATAGCTGTATATAAATATAAGAAACAAATTCAATATTTTATAGCTATGGAACTATGTAAACTATGTATATCGTGTTTCATTTTCTACTCGATATTCTATGAATCGTAGCAACCAATGTTGTGCTCAAGTTCAAGAACGAAATTATTTTATTGAATGTTAAATAAAACATTGTAAAAAATATAATATGAATAATCATCTAAGCATCTCTTGTAGCTATAACAAAGCAAAATTTAATTTAATAATGGTAGAGGAGAGATTTCATCACCTAAAGAATATCGAATTTGCACGTGTAGATATTCTTTATTGAGCTTTACAAGAACATTCTTTTAAACACGCCTTATATAAAACTAAGTATCTAAATATAATGTATTTATAATTATGCGTAAGAACCTAAAGTTTCTGAGTAGAAAAGTAAAGCGAGTGCTTAAACTTATTCCACATACATTGTTCCTAAGTTTTCTTTACGTTCATATTATAATACTTACCACTCGACCCGCTTTCCTTGGGCTATGTATTACAAACCTATGAATATCTATCCTATCAAAATAACACACAAAACGATAACGACATATAAAGTAAAATAGGATATAGCATTAGCTATTTTAAAGCAAAAACAATAAGTTAAGCCATCGTTGTAATTATTAAGAAATAACAAATGCAGTCATTTCCAAAACGTCAGCTAGCCATGCTAAGCTGACAAACAAAACAAAGCGAAGAATGAAACACCTTTTGCACCTGAAAATTTTCGTGTAAAATTAAAGGAGGTAGGAATAAGTTTCCCTACCACCTCTGCGTCAATCTGGAGGACTGTATACTTCCTTGTCGAATACATTTTACTTAGATACCGTTAAAGTCTACTAATAAAAATATATTTAACCGCAAATAATTTGGCAACTGTTGACCACGTTCCGTTCTTCATATAGATTGCGAAATCCAAAACCTTAAATTGTGCAATTTGTAATATTATTTTCTCAATACATAGAGTTTATCCAGAATGATTCGTATAAAGGATACAATGCGCAATGCTTCTATTGTAGTATTTTGAATGCTTGAAACTTTAATCTTGTATTGAACCCTCTGTGAATACTGAACAAAATACACCATAAATGGTTTTGTGGGAATATTGAATCAATCCATTGAATACCGATCCTTCGCTTCATTTAACTCATGGTTGCATAATACATATTTTATATGAAATATATGTTAGTTCAAGTTACATTTGTTACCTTTGCTCTAGTTCGCTTTTTAGGTAAAATATCGACCGGGTTTGTTTTCCATTAGTGAAAAAGTATAATCAGAGTTTTTTTTATACTGTATTGCCGCATCAAGTTTCTTCTGGACCGGAACTTGTTTAAATTGATTACAAAATTCCACTTGAACAGACACGACAGGGATTTGTTTAAAAAACGTAATGGAAACCTAAGTTAAATAGATTAAAAGTTATTTGCTGATTTAACTGTGATTTTCTAACAATCTCTTAAAATAAAAGTACATTCAGGTAAAATATTTCTAAACCTAATTGGATTACCTTTTTACATCTTTATTTCAAAGAACAAAATCTGAGAAATAAGTTGGTATTTTTTTCAACGACTGGTCAATGACCTGGGTTATCCTGTACACATTACAGGACAGGGTTCGATACACATTACAGGAAAAAAATTATGTTTTGCTTGTTGTGCTGTATTTTTTAACTTTATCTCGTTTTCCACTAAAGAAATAGCTGTGTAAAATACGCAGGAACATTGAATTAGTCACACATTGTTTAATTTACTTGCTAATTAGTGGCGGATTCTTTTCAATTCAAAATCGAATTTTAATACAATAATCAAACATTTATAGCTATTTCAGTTATTTTTATCTCATCCCTCTGAAGTCTGAGCCCTAATCGAAATATTTTCGGAGAAGCGCATCAAGCGTTTTTATTCGGCTAATGAATGTTAAGTCTTCCGTGAATTTATCTAATTAGTACAGCTGACTGGATCACGTGATGCCTCGTAAAACAATACTTTTTAGTTTGTTTAATCCTAAATCCTGATTTTACAGTTTATGAAACAATTCACTGTGTTATAAGAATTTATTGATTGGTAAATATTGTTTGTTTTACTATTTGAGTGGAGGAATTTAAAGTTGTATTTTATAAAGCTGTGTATTCACAAAATCAAAAACTCTATACAACATTTTGATAAATTGTCATCAGCAATACTTGGAAATCATTGACCATATAAATTTATAAAGAATAGAAAAAATTCGATCACGAGGCGGGACT